>RPOG01002124.1:0-65713 GCA_008086565.1 Thalassoma bifasciatum | reverse complement strand
CACTCCATCAAATCCAATTGGTCCAGAACTCACCTGCCCGTATTATCACCAGAACCCCCTCCCACCATCACATCACCCCCATCCTGCAGCAGCTCCACTGGTTACCGGTCAAGCATAGAATAGAATTCAAAATCCTTCTGTACACTTTCAAAGCCATCCATAACCTTGCCCCTCCATATCTGTCTGACCTCCTCAACGTTGCCACTCCAGCCCGCTCCCTCAGATCCTCCTCCTCCACCCACCTCACTGTGCCCTCTGCTCGCCTCAGCACCATGGGGAGCAGGGCCTTCAGTCGCTCTGCTCCCCAGCTCTGGAACTCTCTCCCACCGGACCTCAGAAACCTGACCTCCCTGTCTCTGTTTAAATCCAGACTCAAAACTCACCTGTTCAGGACTGCATACCTCACTTGACAATCTCTTACCTCCTCTCCCCGCTGGTCCTTCTCTTTTGTTGATTTAATCATTATTGTTGATCTTATTCTTACTGTTGATTTTACTGTGGTTGTTTTTAATCTTGTTCAGCATCCTTGAGTGTCCTGAAAGGCGCTTTTAAATAAAATGCATTATTATTATTATTATAATAGCAATTAATTTATACGAGCATTTAAGATAGTATTTTGATGAAACAGCTTGCACATGCTGGCAGATTAACCATTAGAGCACACACAGACGAGAAAGTGAAAGTAAAACTTAAGTATCAATATCATCACATAACTATCGATCGAAACCGATACCAGTGTTGGTATCAGTATAATGATATTTTGGATTGATCCGCCCACCTCAACTATGAAGCCTTTAAGATACCTGTTTAACAAAAACAGTTCAAACGCCTCTCTCTTTCTATCTTCAACAAACAACAAACTGTAACAACAGGAAGACACAAATCAAAGTGTGTGACTAAATCTCCTCAGCTTTAACTTGTGCTCTCATCAAAGATTGACCCATGTGTCTACTGGTTGGGCAATCATGTTCTTGTGGCAATACCTGGATATACTACAGCATAGAGTCAGTGTAGTGTCCTAATCATGGTTTACCAGTCATTGATAGAATCCATTCTCACCTTCAACATCACATCCTGGTACAACCTTCTCTCCAGTAAACAAAAAACAAAACTTTCACGAATCACAGCTCAAGCCAGCAAGATAACCGGTTCAGCCCAAACTCCACTATCCTATCTGTATGAACGCTCTGTGATCAGGAAAGCCACCCTGATCACAGAGGACCGGTCCCATCCCCTCCATCAGTCCTTCAGTCTCCTCCCATCAGGNCTGTAAACCTGTGATTTTACAGGGAGAGAGGGTTGAACAAGTGGAATGCTTTAAGTATCTTGGGACACAGATGGACTCTCGTCTGTCATTTCTACAACACTCGGACTCAATTTACAGCACGGCACTCCAGCGTCTCCACCTACTCCGAAGACTGAAAACATTCAACGTCGAAAGGAAGATCCTCATCATGGTTTACCGCTCATTGATAGAATCCATTCTCACCTTCAACATCACATCCTGGTACAACCTTCTCTCCAGTAAACAAAAAACAAAACTTTCACGAATCACAGCTCAAGCCAGCAAGATAACCGGTTCAGCCCAAACTCCACTATCCTATCTGTATGAACGCTCTGTGATCAGGAAAGCCACCCTGATCACAGAGGACCGGTCCCATCCCCTCCATCAGTCCTTCAGTCTCCTCCCATCAGGCAGGAGATACAAGGTCCCACTGGCCAGGAAAGGAGTGTATAAAAAATCATTCATCCCAACTGCAATCACAGCCCTCAACAGCAAAGCTTTTCCCATAAGCCAGTAGTATGTGTATTTTTTTTTTTTAATTTTTTTTTTAACTAAGTGTATTTTTTACTCAGGTCTTTTAAAGTTCTTGTTATGTATGTGTGTACAAGTGTGATGGTGAATGTGTGTCTTTGATGCAACTGAGGCCTGTCAAAAGATGACTTTCTGTCACCTTCTTTGTGTCAGACAATAAACTTCTATTCTATTCTATTCTAGAGGCATAAACTAGGCTTGAGACACCCTCAAGAGGACATCAGTAAAACACTACATGTCACTACTGGAGCATATGTAGACTGAGCCAACCTGGAGGATCTTGGCCAGGAGAGTGGCTCCAAATAACCTCTCAAGCACAGGGTGGCTGTGATAATTTGGCTTGACTTTGTACAGAGTAAGGAAAATACATCACTCTCTCTTTAAGTGAAGCCAATGCTTAAGGCAGGGGCAGAATTCTCCCTGAGTGACACATTTTTGGTTGAGCTTTTAAAGCCTGTCATTTAGAAGCCATTGACTCTCTAAACTCGGGGAAATGACTGTAGTCTTTTCTCATTTCCAGGAGAGCTCCAGTTATCCGAACCTATTAGGTGTTGCTAGGAGATGATGTTCAGCTGCAGAAATTTTAAGAGATGCACACACATCCAATCCCCAGAAGCCTTCACGGTATTATTCAGCTTCGCGACAGTGATTATCCTGTCAGAACAACTCCGGCCAGCATGAATCAAACTTTGATTGTGATAACAGGCGACCTGAATGAAAAAGGTTTACAGAGGGAGCTGAATGAGTGTTGTGTCAATACAGTCATGTCCTTTTCACTGGATGTCACCTCCACAACAAAGAGACAGTGAGGTAGAAATATCGACTGTAGTTTCACATTCGATCAGACAAACCTCAGAGGTGTTAACTCCACTGATGGGTCAGTGCCTCCTCAGTAACGTTGGAAACACTGGGGGGTGTTGGAAATACTGTTCTGGTGAAATGTTGGAAGCACAGAAGCAGTCGGCAGCAGAGGATTTCTCCAGCTAACTGAATTAAGAGCGGCTGGTTAGTGACGGGCACCAGGCGGTGGGCGTGAGACTCTGAGAAAGTAGTTTGAGCCAGAGGGGGTCTCAGAGTCCCTTATGAATTTTCAATTGAGGGAAGTGAAAAAATATGAAGATGGACAGAAGCCCAGAGGCAGAGCTGAGGTGGAGTAATAACTCTGACTGATTTAACTTCTGCTACAATCCATTTATCTGGTTATAGATTTCAAAATCCTGCTGGTGGACACACAGTACGTTCGGGAGCCTTAGAGGAGAAAATATGACATCTGGTGGTACATGGCAATAAATGTGTTTTTGGTACATAATATTTGTACTGCCTGGTTGTAAAAAAGTCAATATAATAGTAAACTTCTGTAACATTAGAACCAGTGGGATGGCAGACTTTGAAGGCATTGTGAGTTTTGACTTTAAACTGATGCCTCTTCGTGACCTACATAGCTCAAAAAGATTGTTTGCAACAAGAGTTGTTATTTTTTCCTGGTGAATTTCATTGCCTGAGGTCAGGTCAGATTTTCTTTGACAGAGAGCTGAGCTGATATTCAGCAGCCACCCTGAGGTGTCCATCCTTGAACTCTGCTGCTAAAGTTTTTCAGTGAGAAGTTAGCAAACAGTCATTTTCTTCTTTTTCATGATGTTTTGTACTCATCACTGATAACGGAGGAGTTTTAGTAATAACACAAAGCCTTACTGTTGAAGCAGTGTGGGTCTTTATATTTGTGTGAGTGAATGCCTCACTGTTCTTTAACCCCTTTGCATGGACTATGAATTGATTCTTGCTGCAACCTCTTGAAAATCAAGCAGTGAGTTTCCTGAAAATGATGAGTGGATGATTTCATGAGAGCAGAAAAGGGTCAAAATACAACTTCAGCTGACTGTAGTGATGCCACAATCTTCAATATATTTTTAACAGGTTTTTAAAGAAACTTTTTATAATGTTGATGATATAGAGGTCTTTGAACTCATGTATCAAATATGATACGTTTGGCTTTACAGAGTTAACTAGCAGCTTCATCTGTGCAGCTCTTGGAGTTCAAGACAAATTTACCCAAAGGAACAATAAAGTGTATGGTATCATATGGTATCGTATGGTATCATATTGTATCATATTGTATCATATGATATGATATGGTATCATATGGTATCGTATTGTTTCGTATTTTATCGTATTGTATCCTATGATATCGTATGTTATGGTATGGTTTTGCATCATATGGTATTAGGGCTGAACGATTAATCTTTTTTTGATCGAAATCGCAATTTCAAACAGCGTGATCATGTGATCGCTAAAGCTGCAATATTTTTTGCTCCTGACTGACCCAGGATCTGTTGTATCAGCTGTTTCACACACAAACGTCTTGAGTGTGAGACTGTTGGGAATAATCCTTTTTTCTTTGGGATTGTTGGATTTTAAAAAATTGATTTGTATTTTATTTTACTTAACTTGACACAATTAAGAATATTTTGCACTATATTATTTTTTAAAGTTAAGAGTCAAAGATAGATCTTTTTGCTCTTCGGTTTTTATAACTACAAATACAATTTAAAAGTCTGGTTTAGAAATAACAAGAAAAGGTGTTAGACTCTGGGTTTGATAAAAGTCAAAATTCAACTATTTATCTAGAAATCTTCTTTTCATTTTTTTTTGCCTTTCATTCCATAATTTTGTATTTATTTCGTTTAATTTTGACTTTAATCTTAGAGTTTTGACTTTTTTTATCAAAATTTTAACTTTTTATCTCAAACATTGCCTTTATTTCAAAAAGTAGACTTTTTATCTTAGACTTTTGTCATCTCAAAATTTTGACCTTAAATAAGAAAGTTTGGACTTTTTTTCACATAATGTTAAATTGATTTCTTCAACTCTGGAAGTTATTGACTTTTTGTCTTAGTATTTTGTCTTTATTTCTCAAAATTTCCACTTTTCAAATTAAAATATTGACCATTTATCACAAAGTCGGAAACAATTCTTACCTTCAGTTTTCATTTTCATCCTTGCATTAGAGGAAAAGCTTTTGATGTTTCAATGGTTTGATGTAATTTTCTGTCAAGTTTGTAAATGTTACTGTAAATTGTGAAAGTTTCCCTAAAGCTTGAATTAAAAAAAATCATGAATCCAATTGAAATCGCTGTATCTGCCAGAAAAAATCGCAATTAGATCTTTTTCTAAAACCGTTCAGCCCTGTATGGTATCGTACGTTATGGTATAATATTGTACCATATGGTATCGTATGTTATGGTATGGTATTAAATGGTATCATATGTTATGGAATGGTATTATATGGTATCATATGTTGTGGTATGGTATTATATGGTATCGTATGTTATGGTATGGTATTATATGGTATCGTATGTTATGGTATGGTATTATATGGTATCATATGTTATGGTTTGGTATTTTATGGTATTGTATGTTATGGTATGGTATTATATGGTATCATATGTTATGGTATGGTATTATATGGTATCGTATGTTATGGTATGGTATAATATTATATGGCATTGTATGGAATGGTATGGTATTAAATGGTATACGTTATGGTATGGTATTATATGGTATCGTATGTTATGGTATGGTATTATATGGTATCATATGTTATGGTATGGTATTATATAGTATCGTATGTTATGGTATGGTATTATATGGTATCATATGTAATGGTATGGTATTATATGGTATCGTATGTTATGGTATGGTATAATATTATATGGCATTGTATGGTATGGTATGGTATTCTATGGCATTGTATGTAATGGTATGGTATTATATGGTATTGTATGTTAAGGTATGGTATTATATGGTATTGTATGTTATGGTATGGTATTATATGGTATCATATGTAATGGTATGGTGTTATATGGTATCGTATGTTATGGTATGGTATAATATTATATGGCATTGTATGGTATGGTATGGTATTATATGGCATTGTATGTTATGGTATGGTATTATATGGTATTGTATGGTATGGTATGGTATTAAATGGTATCGTATGTGATGGTATGGTATGGTATGGTATTATGTGGTATTGTATGTTATGGTATGGTATGGTGTGGTATGGTATTGTTTGTTATGGTATGGTATGGTATGGTATTATATGGAATCGTATGTTATGATATGGTATTATATGGTATCGTATGTTATGGTATGGTATGGTATTATATGGTATCGTATGTTATGGTATGGTATTATATGGTATTGTATGTTATTGGTATGGTATTATATGGTATCGTATGTTATGGTATGGTATTATATGGTAAGGTTTGTTATGGTATGGTATTATATTGTATCATATGTTATGGTATGGTTTTATATGGTATCGTATGTTATGGTATGGTATTATATGGTATTGTATGTTATGGTATGGTTTTATTTGGTATTGTATGTTATGGTATGGTATTATATGTTATGATATGGTATGGTTTGGTATTATATGGTATTGTATGTTATGGTATGGTATTATATGGTACCGTATACGGTATGGTATTATATGGTATTGTATGTTATGGTATGGTGTTATATTGTATCCTATTGTCTCGTATTATACAGTATTGTATTGTTTGGTATTGTATGGTATTGTATGGTATGGTATGGTATGGTATTGTGACACTAAATTAAAGCAATCACATCAGAAGATTGTCATCATAGAGCCACAGTTTATGTTTTTTTTCATTTTCTAGTGGTAGCTACATATCAACACATCACACAGAATAAAGTCTTAAGAAAATTGAAACAGAGCCTCTTTGACTGACAGTGTATGTTTAAAAAAATGCACCAATTACTGGTAATGTAAAAATCTTAAGCTTACATTTTCCCAACATGAAGGAAGAAGATACCAAGCAGAGATAAACTAGCTCCTGATCAGTGTTGTAAAAAGCCAAATAAAGAGGCTTTCAGAGCTGTCTGTTTGAGCCAGCCTGTGCTGATCTGCTTCCAGGAACAGTCCTGACTGACTGTCTGTTGTGTGTGTGCGCATGTGTGTGTGTGTTTTACTCCGAGGTGGAGTATCAGTATGTGATGAGTCTCTACACATCATTCCCACTCAAGTTTTTTTTTTTTTTTTTTTTTTCTTTTTCGTCGTTGGTGCCAGAATTAATTTGGCTGCTCTTCACCCATCTCCATTTCTGTCTCCAATCCAGCAACATTTTCTAATTTCCCTTCCTTATAAACATTTAGTAAACCTGACAGTACATGTTTCTGTTTAGAGAGAGAGGGCCACGGCCAAAAAAATACAGTCTTTGGTTGAGCAGATTTACCCACTGCTTTTTGCTTTCTCTCCAAAACTGAAGTGAAATGTTGCAGTCTTTAGTTTTGTACCCTGTCAGTGTGATGGATGCAGCCACTGGCAACCACGCTCTGTAAAGCTCAGAGACTAACCCCTGTCGGTGTTTCACGAAGTTACACTGTTTGTTTGTCGGCGTCTGATTTATTTTATATTTTCGGGGCCTTACATAAGCAGGTTGACAGCTTTTTGCTCTGTTGTTCCTTGAGGCAGAGTGACTCATTACCTGGCAAAGAGGAAAAAACATACACTTAGTTTGGGGTGTAAAATCTTAACTTTGTCTTATTTATTCAGATTCTTGGCATTCATGATAAAAAGAATGCATGATTTTCAGTTTCAATGCAGTTTTCATGCATTTTTTCTCGGTAAAAACAGCATCTGCTTTTCTCCTCAGAAGAAATGACTTCTCTTCCGTTTCCCTTTCAAGTATGGCCTTAAGTTAGTGCTGAAATCATGATTTTTGTTGCATAATGTTTGCTCTGTTCCTGCTTATCTTTCATTCCCATGATCCACTCACAAATCTCCGGGTGGAATAAACTCTCCGGTGGAGATTGCAGAAGCCGAAAAGCTTACTTAGCAACTGATTTTGAAACGGCAGACAAAAGGGTTTCACGCACACAGTGCAATGTTGAGGCAACGCCAGGGCTGGGTGCATATTTGATGTTACCTCGAGGAGAGAGAGAGCGAGGGGGTGAAAGAGGAGAGGAGACTAATGGGAGAAAAGGAGTAAGAAAGGAGATGAGAAAGGAAGGAGGATGTGTCACAAAAACGAGACAGAGAGGAGAAGAAATGTGTGTATGTGAGAGCAGTTGCCTTTTCGTTTCTCATTCAGAGCGAGCGCAGAAAACAAATTGACCATATGGATAAGAGCAGACGGTGGCCAGGTTGTGCTAAGAACCAGTTAGTTCTACCACATTGTGTTGTTTGGCAGCCGGCCTAATGTTTAGCACACTAGGAACTAGCAAATAATGGAAATGAGCAAACAGCCGAGGCACACACACACACACACACACACACACACACACACACACTTTGAGGCTTTGAGGACACTGCAAGGTGCATATTCTGGCACAGCCCTGACCACTGCTGCAGAGCTATGACTGCATGCTAATGGATTATGATAATGTAATCAAATAAAACCCTACACAGAAATGTCAGCACAACACAAAAAAATGGATGCTTTTGAAATGTCATCAGTGTTGATTTGAGATAAAGTGATTGGTCTCATTTGTGGTTAAATGTGTTGTTGTGGTTCTTGCAGATTTTTTCAGACAGTTAAAACGTTTGGGATGTGTTCAAATCAACAAAGGGCTGATGACAGCACTCGAGGATGAAGCAGTGCCTATTTTTCCAACATACAGCCACATATTAGTCAAGTCTTTGTGGTTAATCTGTTTTTCTGTGTGGCTTTACTTGAGAGGAGGCTGGAAATTATCATTAGGAATGCCGAAAGACCCTCTTTCATGGAATAATTCATTACAGAATGAATGATTATTTAAACATAAAAAAGAATGCAGATGAGCTTCCATTTTGTAGTGCTTTCAAGTGTTTCTTTAGAGATGGGGTATTTTGCTTTCTTATATTTCAAACATGGATATTAAAAGTAACAATGCTGGTTGTTGAGTGCTGATTTTTAAATATCTACTGAAATACATGTTGTAGAAATTCCTGAATCTGTCTGTACACTAAACTTTCAGTACAAGTTCCCTTAAAAAAATGATCTCTTTACTTTGCTTGTCAGCCAAAAACTGCATTTAGCATTACTGCATATACCACACATTTCAAGTAGACTGTACGTACCTAATATTTGATTCTATATTTTATTTCATTTTTTTATATTTTTATGGTTTGATTGTAATTTTTGGGTGAGACACTTTTTCTTATACTTGTACTTTCTTATATTTCTAACACTTTCTGAATGGGAGTAACTATACTAAAAAAGCAATTTCCCCCAGGGGATCAATATAGTATTCTGATTCTGATTCTGATTCTTATTAACAAATTCCAGTATCCCTGGTGCACTGAAAAATTTAACACCTTTCTTCCAATTTAACAGCTACTAACACAGTTACAACACTTTAAGATGGTAAATTGCCATTATTTCTTGAGCACTGCTGATCAATTTATCGTTTTCACACGTGTGTCTGGAATGTAAAACTGTAAGAAAAGATCCTTTTTTCCTTGTTTAAGGACTTTAAAGATACATGGTACATGCACTTTTTTTTTTCTTTTAATCGCAAAATTTCATATTTTTGTCTCAAAAATTGTCTCGAAAATGAATTTTTATCTCACAACTTTGCCCTTCTAGCTCATAATTTGGCTCTTAATTTCATAACTGACTTTTCGGCTAAAACTTTTGTCTCTTTGACTCAAAATTTTGACTTTAATATCTCAACACTTAGACTTTTTGTTTCTTAAATTTGACTTTTTGTCTCACAACTGCAACTATTTGTCTCAAAACTTTGTCTCTTGATCTAATAACTTGGTCTTTTCAGCTCAAATTTTTTTCTTTTGTCAAACTTTTGTCTTTTTATCTCAGAATTTTGACGAATATATCGCAATGTTTTGACTGTATTATCTCGAAATGTTGACTTTTTGTCTCCAATTTTGACTTTCTATTCAAAAAAATATATTTTTCTCTCTATATATGACCTTTTTTCCCCTAAAATTTCAATTTAAACTCCTCAAAATTTTGACCATTAAATCAAATATTAACTTTTTTAATGCAAAATTGTTAATAAATACATTTGGAAACAATTTTTATCTTCAGTTTTCATCCTTGCATTAGGGTAAAAACTTTTGATGATTCAATAGTTTGATGTCATTTTCTGTCAAGTTTGTTATTGTACATTGTGAAAACTGAAGCTGGATTTGAAGAAAACCGTAAATCGAATTGGAATCGCAATATCTGACGGAAAAATCGCATTTAGATCTTTTTCTAAAACCGTTCAGCCCTAAGTACAACAATACACTATATGAAAGTAGCTTCTGGCTAACATAAATCCAAGACGCTAACATCCACAAAAATGATGTCACAGCCTGATTTACATTGTAAGCCATTAAACATGAAATTTTCATGGACATGAGAAACAGGGGTGGAAGTAATTAATTACAAATACTCATATTAATGTAATTAAGTAGTTTTTTGGGGTACTTGTACTGTTATGAGTAGATTTTCAAGTCTGTACTTTTACTTGTACTGAAGTAATCATTATGCCATGTAATCTACTTAGTTACTTTTAAAATCATAGTTGAGTACTGAGTACAATTTTCATTAATATCTAGACCTTTTATCTGCATTTTTGTAGCCAGTAAGTTGATTTGATAACAAACAAGCCAATGAAAACCAGGACACATGGATGAAAAACAAAACAAAACACAAAAATGTTAATGATTGATCGCTTATTGATTTTGTTTTTTGTCTGCCTGAGACCTTTGCTGAATAAAGAAATAAAAACTTAAAATGAGAAAAAAAAACAAAAAGAAAAATGAAAATGAGCGAAAAACACTTTTTTTCTAACTTATCAGTCATTAATGATTATTGATTGTTAGCATTTTAACTATTGGTAAAGCAAAACACAACATTTAGTGACATCACCAGTTAAAAATAACTAATAATCTGAGTAGTTTTTGTGATGGATACTCTGTACTTTTACGAGAGTGTTTTTCTAACACCAGTACTTCTACTTGTGATCGAGTAATATTTTAGCGATGTAACAGTACTTGTCCTTGAGTACAGATTTTCAGTCCTCTCTCCACCATTGATGAGAAATAACGTGCTACAAGCTCAGCACATGCTAAGTATAGCAACAAAGCTGCTAAGCTGACACTACTTGTTGGAAATGCCTCTTGATTCTTACTTTTCCTGCACTTCCAACTCTGCTCCACAACACAAGAAAATACAATTTTGCAAGTGGCAACCATCCAAAATATGAAGTAACGGAGCAGTGCCAAAACCTGCTGTTCGTTGAGTGTCCACTTAAGCCTGACTCCAATGTTTTTTGAGGTCACCTTGTTAAACTAGGTGTTATAATGACTCTTCTATGTACTGACAATGTGAATCCTGCAGCAATCATTTTCAGACGTAACTTTCACCTCCAAATAATAAGAGGGTATTAGGATGAAAGATGGTTTTCTGTGATTGGACACAGACAGTAGGCTGAGTTTAGGGTTTCATTAAGGCAGGGAACCTCTTCCACCAACTCCAACCACAGCACATGGCTCTCAGTGTTTATGTGAAACAGTTCTGATTGTGGAGTCGATAGCTTCTAACCGTTTGTTTGTGTTGGCGTTGCTGTTAAACTTTATGAGTTTCTGTATTTCTCTGTTTTGGTTTTACTTTGTTTTTCATGTGGGTTGTGTTGTCCTGATCTTCTGTAGATACTTTGATGGAGGAGAGTGGGTAGAAGCATGTTGTTTGGCAGCAGTCACTGTGAATATCCAAATAGATGGACATGATTAAACACCCAAGCGCAGTTATGACTGTTCCCAGTCAGGCTCGGTGACTCTGTTATTTCTAAAGGAAAAGTTTGTTGTTGTTGCTATGTTTGATAGAAGTTTAACTCATTTTGAACCCGTCTGGGTGGGTTATCTAAAGCTATATAACAAATGGAGCTGCTTGTTGCTATTGGACACTGTCCACAGTGGGATGTTGGGATCACAAAGCCTTAAGCAAAGTGAGAAAAGTGAGTTGTCATTGGTTTCCTTGTTATACATTTAAAAATGGGGCAATGGGGACATTTATTTTCTCCGACGCTGGAATAAATGTGATCTTGACTGCAGAGCCTTTTCCACTTTTCAATTGAAAGAAGCCTGGCATCAGAGTGGTTATCTCTGATTTAAGTGAGTTGTTTATTTGAACGTCATCAGGCTCTAAAGCTGCAGCAGTCCTCTGCAATGATTATATGAGGGGAAGCAGTCAATCTTCAGCCTAAATTGTGCTCCAAAATTGGATGGTAATTGGTCCTTATGCCCACATGCATGCACATGTCTGTGTGTGTTATATTAGCACGCTGGCATCACATCAGGGCAGAGCCAGCAGCTTGCTGTGATAATAAGTGCCACTGGATCTGTGTTTTAACACGTACTGATTCAATTATTTTATCCCAGCTGGAAAAAAAAACACACACACACACAAACAAAACAATTCTTTGTGGTTCAGCTGACTCTCTGTGGGGAAATGTTCTCCAGGGGAATACAGTAAAATGGAAAAACCTGTGTTTGTTCGCTGTTTCATTTCGCAAGACTCATTTAAATTGTAATTTCCAGGTCCGGTCTGTATTCACTGAGTGGGAATTGGTGGTGATAGAGGTCAGAGTGGGGGGCAGAACCATCCTCTGGGGTCTCGAACAATGCCTCTTCTCATTTGGTTTAAGGTTTTGTCCCTTTTAAAATTTGAGAAATGGAGACATATCTCTGTTTGAGTGTAGTCTGCGAGCACAATTATTTCATCTTTGATTGAGTCATTAAGGTTTCTGACAGGGTGTGATTTGGTAGAAGAAGTCAGGACATGTTCAATGATCATCTAATGATGGATGTGGTAATGAAAGGAACATATATATAACACACATCACACAGACGAGCAACCACAGGAGCTGCTCTGCAGGGCGACAATCTGCCTGTCAGGATCTTACATAGCTTTTTCATTCTGAAAGATCTGCACAGGGTGGGCCATAAATTTCCATACATATGAAAAATAAGCATTTTATGTTGGACAACCATGTTTATTTATATGAAGTGATCTACATGACTACACAGAAAAATAAATCAGGGAAGAATTCAATTTGACTTATTTGATTCCCTGAAATAAACAATAAAAATCCAAGTTTGTGTCTTCACACAAATATATCTAGTACTGAGGTCAAATATTTGTTCAAAATACAAGACAGCATGATCTTGTTTTTGAAACATGAATAACTTAATTAATTTGAGTCAATCTTTCTGAGTTCATCCACATAAGAGAAAATCTTGTTATCTTTACTGTTCATTTAGTATATCTGGAACCATAAACTGAACTGAATTCCTTACCATATCTTGTTGCCACGAGTGAGGAGGGCATACAGTGGACATGAGAGCCTTCTGTACATGGATGAACCACACGGGTGGCACAATCTGTCTATGCTGGCGGTTTATTCTGGTGTGGACTGGCTACTTACACTTAACAGAGTGGACCAGCTTTCTGTGCCCTTTGGCGTTGATTGGCTGCCTACGCGCTTCAGTTTGGGCCTGCTGCCTACACTACATGGAGTAGACCTGCTATCTATGCTACATGGCGTAAATTGGCGACACCCAACAGTGTAGACCGGCAACCCCTCGTGCTTCATGTAAATTATATGATTAAGCTGATATTACTCAAAACTTAATTAAAACATCAAAATGTTAAGTAATTCATCCAAGGACTAGTTTGTTTGATCTGCATGAATTAAAAAAGTTGGTTTGACTGACAAAGTTCATTTACAGCCTTTACCAGTCATTGGCTAAGCGGGATTAGAAAAAACTGATATCAGTATCTGCCTTAAAAAGATTCATATTGGTCTGTTCCCAGTTTCAACACCGAGATTTCATTATTCGGTTTTATCTTGGACACTTAGTCTGCGGAATACAATCATTACATAGTTTTTTATTTGTATTTTGTAGGAGAAAAATATTGCAGTTGAGCACATTTATGGCAGTTAATGTGCGAAAAGTATTTAATATCAGGTTTCACAGAATGTTTTGGTCTTAGGTGATAACCCTCTCACTTTATACCCATCTCTCTTTGTTCAGCTGGTGTCTTTGTTAAACACCTCTTTACTTTTTTTTAATCTTTGTTTTTTTCAAGACATCATTGTAACACCTGAAAGAATTCCCTGATACAAAGAAAAAACATGCCGGCAACAAAGTCATTGTTCATCATTTTATTCTTATCATACGTCTGTGAATGTTCTGAAATTATTCCTTGGCTCTGACTCTTCGTAAGGTTTTTATTAAGCTATAGGAGCTCTGTTCGCTGAATGGGTTAAGTAAAAATCGACTAAAGCTTTCAGAGTTTTAATGCTGAGCAGTATGATTTTGAATCAAAGAAAAATCCTGCTCTTAATAGGATTTCTTCATGCCTGTAATACACTGTTCTAAAGCTTGGTTTCTTCCTGCACAGACACAGGTCAGTTATGCTGATCTTTACTTATGTAGATCTGCTGCTGTTGAATATACAACTCCACTCCATTATTTAAGATAATGTTTTTCATGGTCTCTTGGTTGTCTATTTTCATATAAGTCTTTATCACTTCAAAGACACTGCAGATCTACTTTACATTCATTTCTGTAAAGATAAAGAAACACTTATTACCCATTAAAAAGCTCGAGCATGTTCTGCACATCTCACATCTTCTGCTCTAGAAGTGAAGAGTCTTCATCAGGACTATTGTCTGTATTGTCTGTATTGTGTTTCCATTCAACACATCAGATAATACAACAAGTTGCTGTTGAGCAAAGTTCAGTGCTGATCACTTTGCAAGCAATGAAAAATAAAATACTGTCATTGTAATACTTTCTTTATGAAGGTCTCTTTTAAAGAGTGACAGAAGATGTGATATTTAACAAAAATTCTATTACGAGCCTATAGGCCTGTGGATATTCAGTATCAAGAATGAAGCAGAAAGAATACAAATAAATTAAAGAGTGATCATTTAGCAGCACAGACTAGGTGTGCGATGCTGCAAAATTTGGTTTCAATCCGATACCAAGTAAATACAGAGCCAGTATCACTGATGTACATATCCATATACACTTTTTACATGGGAAATCAGTTGGTCAAAATTGATCAAACTGACACACAACCACTAAAAGTTCAGTTTCTGTTCATAAATAAAAGTTGAGGGAAAGAAAAATTTTTTTTTTTTTTTGCTCAATCAGAAAATACCCATGTGATTCGTTTTATTCATGCCTTGTTTTAAAACAGTTAATTTGAATATTTATGGATAACAGCAATTAATTTATATTGGCATTTAAGATGAAACAGCTTGCATGTACAGGCAGATTAACCATTACAGAGACATAAAAATATTTAGGAAATCAGCAATTCTAACAGTGTAAAGCAGCAGTGCAAAACAACTTGCACTGGGTGTTGGTCTAATAAATTGGTTAAGCAAGATATAACATATTTAGCAGAGTTCTCAAAAGAAAAGTGAGTGAGAGGAGCGCATACGGAAAAGGAAGTGAAGGCAAAAGTTATGTATTGATCTCGTTACAATTTTGAAAAAAAATCTCATTTTATTTAAAAATATATTATGTATTGAATAAATAAGATTTTCAGTCTGGGTGGGACTTCTGGTTGGGAAGTGACATTCAGATTGAGGCTGCTGCATTTCCCAGCAATATTCAGGCTGCTGATTGGACAATATATTAAGACCTAAACTGGCAAAATTAACTCATTTTTTCTCTTTTTTCCTTTGGCTTAAGGAGGTCATTTTATCATTTATGAAGATTCAAAGATAGTCATAGAAAGGAGAAAGCAGAGTGCAGTTAATCCAGTGTTGTTGTACTACTTAAATACATGGGGAAAAGAAGCTGGTGCCAATCAGCCTAACTTTTTTTATCCTTGACTTTGCATTTAAAAGTTTGTATGCATGTGTGTGTGTGTATGTGTATGTGTGCTGGAAGCTGTGACCACATTGAAAGACATTGATACTGTCAGCAGACAAGAACTTCAGAAACTTTCTCACTGTGTGATTTGGGGATACCTATGCGCATCAATAAGTAATCTCCTTGCAGTGAGAGTTATGAATAATGCAGCTGCCAGTATAGCTCTATGCCTTTTCAGAAAAAGTAATAGTGAAAGTCACAGAAGTACCTTACAAAGGCAGACTGAGCCAATCCCAACAAATTAACACCGGCAGGGCACATTAGACGTCAAAGACACCCTCGATATTTAATCTGAATTTCTCTTAGAACAATCATTCAGCCTGAGGAACAATGAAAAGAAAAGAAGCTTCCTCCTTCTGAATGAGCTCATTTAATTCAGAGAGCGCCGTCTCAAGCTAAGTGACGCACCTCGTCTTTCATTTGGTTACAAGACGAGCGCTTACAAACTAATAAACCCAAAACCTAGTTTTCCAGTTTTGAAGGGAAATAGGGCACATCGGTCACACACACACACACACACACACACACACACACAAACAGGAAGAAAGGCTGCGACATGAATCCCAAAATAGCAGAGAGAATTTCACAGGGAAAGTGAGGCGTTCAGCTCCCTGATTCCCGCAGAATGAGTCTAACACAGGAAGGCAGGTAGGTCGCAGGAGAGATTCACAGCACGTCACGCATCCTTGAGGTTAATTTTTTTTTTTTTTTTAAGTCTTTCTGTGAGAATTCCCCAATTCTTCCCCAAATACAATCATCTCCCAAGACTCATGTGAAGAAGAACAATTCCTTAGTTCAGCATTTATTCAGGTCACAGATAAAGTTTACAGCTCCGGTCTCTCCCCAAAGAGTGAACCCCGAATATCTGGCTACGGCTATACAGAGGTTGAGTTACGTAACTACCTGTATATGATTGGCCACTAACTATGACTGACACAGCTGTCTCAACCCACAACTGTCGTCAGATTTTAGAGAAACGTGCTGTCAAAATGTGTGAAAGTTGGTGAGTATGTAACCAGGTGAAGGTCCTGACAGGTCAAATAGTCCTCACAGACCAAAGCAGGAGCCAGAGCCATCTGTCGACAATTCATATCAACCTTGAGGATGAATAAGATGTCTAACCAGCTATGTAAGATAAAAATGCTGAGCTGAATTTACAAAGTTTACTTAAGAGAATATAAAACAAGAAATGATCTCCTGATTGGCTATTGACACGTTGAAGGGGTGGGCCATAAACATCAAGGTTTGCCCTCGTCTGTCCCCCAGAAAGGCCTCCAGATGCTAGACCAATCAGAGGGAAGGGGGTTTAAAGAGTGGGGAGCTTTAAAGAGAGAAACTAGAAGTTTGAGATAAGTTTATTTGAAATAAGGGTGTGAAAAAAATGTGTTTGATCTGCAAATTGTGTGAAAAATAAACTATGGTTACCCGAGGAACAGAATGCAGAATTAGGATCTGAAAAAGCATAACACCCCCTCTTTAAAGTGACCTTTTTTTTTTTTTTTCCAAGAGAGTCACCAATATTTAGTTTCTGTGGAGCTTTCTTCCCTGATATAATCTGTTTTCATCATCCTGATGAGGACCACAGACCCACTGCCTGTGACCACCTGACCCAGACTGACATAATCCCCCTCTAGTGGTCACATCATCACTCTAGAAGATTAAGTTGCAACAAATTACACCCTTGTTTTCTTTGAATACATGATTACAGCCTGATGAGAGGAAGAAGTCATGCTAGATGTCAGATGTTTTGGGGTTTTGTTCTGTTGAATTATTCATCTAAATTGAGAATTCCTTAAAATGGGCCAGCAAAACATGAATTACACCATCTTCAGTTTGTCATGAAATCTTCATGGTTTTCCCACACATAGGTCAAGTATAGCTTGAGGTATTACATCATTTCATGAAGATATAACTGATACTGATCAGGGTGGGCTTTGCCATTGATATGTGTAATTTTAACCCTGTTTTTAAATGCTTTTTTGAGCAATTAAGCTAAAATATCAGGCCTGGCTGCATTAAAGTAACCTGGAAGAAAAAATAAATAAATGATCTAACAGTCAGCTTAAAAATGCTTTCTTTTGGGTAAACAACTTTTATTATTGTGTGCTGGGTTATGGCAGATAAAAGGGCTGACTTTCAGGCTCTACCACATCCAGCTCTAGGGCCCCACACTAGACTTGAATTGACATTTGGTGAAAGATATGCACTACAAACATTTTCTTTATGAATATTATTCATCAAAAAGTAAATAAAACATCTTTTTTTAATTTTTCAGTCTAAAACAGAAGAGAAGAGAAAGCATTTTTTTTAAATCTAAAGACAAAATCATATAGATATGAAAAAGGTGCAATCCGATTTAAAATTACCTATACAGGCTTCAATGATCAGATTTAAAATAAGAAAAGAAAAAAAATGGTAAAATGACCCTCTTATTGTAAATCATGAAGATTCTGTCCATGAGATAGTATGTAAGTCTTAAATCATACAGTGGTTATAAAACAGTTTGATCGCAGGTGAATTTGTTGTAATGTAATATTTGATTATAAAAGCAACTTACTACAGCTCCGTCTTATCATAAAGGCCCAGGTCTCTTATGTTCGTTGCACTTGCACTGATCCCCTGAACTAAAAATGGCTCCTCAATTGTGCTTCAATCATGTCACATCTCAGCAGTCATTGGCACATTCTGAATAAAGTGCAGTGTCCTCAGCCTACAAGATTTAGCTGAAGCATGACAAATTTTAAAAATAGCTGACAGAGACACTCAACCTAGATACGCCAGCCTCTTAAGTAGGCAGGTGATGTCTGCTACAGATTCAGGACACAGCGTGCAAATTTAGCATTACAGCACAATAAATTGCTTTGACTCCCATATACTGTAAACTCCAAACCAGGTCTGATGCATACCCAAAAGTTACCCAACAAACTTCACAGTGCTTACCTGGAGATATTATTCTGCATAAATCTCTCTCTCACTCATATATAATTTGCTGACAAATGATCCTGAGCTCTCCCTCGTATGTCACGGCTCCCATTAGCTCTGAGGATGTGACCACCTCTTCGGGTCTTTTGCAGTCAGTTTCCAGTTTAATTCCTTTCAGGAGATGTGTAATGAGTGTGGTGGGAGGAACTCAGACATCATTAAAAAATCATGCACTGGCTCCCACCCTGCAGGCTGGGTGGAGGGTCTATTTCTAGTGGGCTCCCATAAGACAGAAGGGAGTTTTTAATGAACTCAGATCCCAGGATGAGAGAATGGACTTTTTTGATCTCAGGCTGAAAGAACTACAGAGCCATGGAGTGTAATTTATTTAGACCATGTGGGAATAATATCCTGGGGTTGAATGTTTGACAAGACACTTTGACAAATGTCATGTGGCAACTCTGAAGCTCCTAAGTGACTTTTGAATGAGGAACATCTCGAACTAATGGCTCTGTCAGTCCTTAGGGTTAGATTTTATAAGTAAATCAAAAGAACTTAAGATTTCAGCAGTAAAGCTAGTTCCTGCCTCACTGTCCACTTCTTAATTAGAATTTGAACACTGCTTATTGGCAGTTCCTGAAATTTCTTTTTAAGCTCCTTTCCTGTTTTATATTGTTTGAATACCTTTTTACGCAATTCTGTTGCTTTCCCAATGACTCGGGATCCAGAAACATAAGTGCAGCACTGGATGAAAGATACAAGCGTCTGTCAGGAGCTCAGAAACTCACTGACCTTTCATACACACTCTGATTTCAAGCAAATAGATCATAGGTGAGGATGGTTACCTTTAGTAGCCATTCAAACCCATTTGTGTCAACTTTTGTGCAGGTTATCAGACTAAATTTACCACAGTATGCAAACTTTTGATCATTTTCATTTAAAAAATTTCTGTTGTCATTATGATTTAAAAATCTGGCCATCAGTGAAAGAAAAGTTTTCGTGTTATCATTCATGTTTTCTGAAAAATGGCCAAGTAATCATAATTTATGTAGGGGTATGTAAACTTATGAAGACAACTGTACTTAAGTCAGATTCAAAGAATACCAAACATCAGACTTGTTAGTGGATCTTGTTTCTCAAGATACAGTTGTGCCCAAAAGTTTCTACCCTCCAGCAAAATTTCTGATTTTTTTGGCTATTTCTCAGAAAATATGAATGATAACACAAAATCCTTTCTATCACTCATGGTTAGAGGTTGGGTTAAGACATTTATTGGGAAAAAAAAAGTCTACTCTTTTAAATTATAATGACAACAGAAACTTCAAAAATGACCCTGTTAAGAAGTTTACACAACTCTGGTGGTTTTGTCCTGATAAATGCACAAAAGTGAGCACAAATGTGTTTGAATGTCTACTAAAGGTAACCATCCTCACCTGTAATCTATTTGCTTGTAATCAGTGTGTGTGTATAAAAAATGAAGAGGGTCAGTTTTGAAGTTTCTGTTGTCATTATGATTTAAAAAGAGTAAACACAGTTGTTTGTTAATAAATGTCTTCACCCAACCTCTAACCATGAGTTACTGAAAGGATTTTGTGTTACCAGTCATAATTTCTCAAAAAAGGCCAAAAAAAATCAGGAAATTCTGCGGGATGGTATAAACTTTTAGGCACAGCTGTATGATGATCTGGTGACCAAGACAAATCTTAATATGAAGGTTTGTCGCAACAAAGCTTCCACTGATGAAAATCAACATGGATCTCACCATCACAGAGGAGCAAAAATATATTATGCATACGAAGAGCCAGAAAACAACACAACAAACATGTTTCTAATGGTAGCAATCAAAGTGAACATGACTAAACATATTTGATTTATTAAGAATTGAGCTCCTCTTGTTGTATCATCTTTGTAGGTAGCGCACCCAAAGCATTTAAATCCCTCTTAGATAGTTATTTATCACAACAGGAAAAACAAAGATGGAGGACTAAATTGCAAACAAAGAATTTAATAAACAAATACCAAATCCCATAACTCTTGGCAAAATCCCAAACTTGCAGAGGAACAGGCTGCTTTCCAAATCATCCATTATCCTTGAAGTGTCTGCTCATTTGGTGTGAACTTAGCTGGTATTTTGTGAAAAAGAGCAAAAATCTGTAGTGCGCCAGATTAGTCCCCACTTCTTGCTGTTATAGGAAAATCTCTCAACGGGCCAGTCTACTTTACATACAGTTTCCCAGAATGCACAGCACTAACCCCGTTTCTATGCAGATGGCACTCAGGCTTTGGTGAATCACCACCATTAATTGGAATGAGGCAGCGTCACAACTACAATACAACAACACTAACGTTTGAAAGGTCCATGACATAGAAGTGAAGCGGTGGGGAAGAAACACCAATACATTTTCTCACTTTCTGTCATAAAAGAGTTGTTTACGTATTAAAAATGTCATAAAAGCCCATGTAAACCACTTATTAGCCTTTATCATATTTATACCAGTAAAGCAGTTTTCTGTCAGCTGTAAAAAGCGAAAAAGTCAATCTGTTTTAAGTTTATTTGAAACAATGAGGTCATTTTTGTTGTAAGATATGGTCCATAAACACCTTTCTTATCCCATTAGCAGATGTTTTTGACGTGTTACAAGCAATCCAGACTTTATTTTTTGTCTTTAAATAACTTGAAATAAGACTTAATCCTGGATTTATCAGTTAAATGTAGCTCATATCAACAATAATAAGACAGTGTTATAATGAAAATAAGATGTAATGACTTGCTTGGATTTCAGCTGCAGTCATAGTGAAGGCACTTTTGAATCCTTTGTGATCATTTTTTGTATTTATTATCTGTAAACACATTTTTCTTCATATTTAATGTAACAGATCTGTTACTGTAATGTTTTTGTATCTTCACCCCTGACTGATTTATGCAAAGGTTTTACACAAATTCTCCATCTGGCTGTCTTTGCATATGAATTACTAAAATGTCAAGATGCATCCATGTTTTTTTTTTTTTTGTACATTCATAATGAAGTTGAATAATCCATCAGCTGTGCTTCAAAACAGAACTAACAGAACAGTTGTACTACACACTACAATCAAAAGCACAATGCAGTTTGCAGTACACAGTAACGACGTCATTCATTTGTTGTAGTTTGTGAATGCGGTGGTTTAAAAGCTTTGGAAAAAGGCCATGATAACATGATGTGACAAAGTGACAACGATGGGAAGAAACAGAGAGACTAATTAAACAGAAGGAAAATTAACACAGGTGAAACTAATGAATGCAATTAAAGAGGAAGAAATCACAAGAGCAGGAGGTAAAACACGAGACATACAAGGAGCAAGAAAGTCAAAATAAACCAAGTAACACAAGAGGAAACAGAACACAACACACACAATGGATCACTGATAAGCAACTCAACTCTTGATATTAAGACAAGAATGTACAAGCATAAGCTCAGAGGAGAGAAAAAAGAATTCAAGACAGAAGATTCTACTTAATAAAAAGAGAAATGTACAACATTAGGTGCGTCACCCATAGCCACAGACACCTCACTGATGAATGGAAAAGATATGTACTCGAACAATGTCGAGGTGGAAAACTCAATCAGGTGCTGCACTGAGTCATACAGACCTGTTCTTACTCCGTCATCAGCGTAAATGTTAAGTTTAATGTGAGTAATAACAGCAGCCTTAACTGAAAGAAACTATTTTTAACAGGAGAACTTTTATCATTATTACATTTAATAAATCATTAGTATGACATCAGGATTTTTTGTAAGAATATCTATGTCTTGAGACGATGGGTTTGTAATAAGCGCAGGGATGTGCTGTGAGCTCTGAACTGTCAGAGTGCGTTAAAACTCCTCTGCTTTTTCTGTTCGATCCTGTTCATCCACAGGTTCAAATCCCTTACAACCCACTCACTATATTCAATCCCTTACTTTATGACCTCCATTTTTTGTTCCGTCTGGTTTATTCATTTAATCTCTTTTTTTTTTTTTGATTCTGTCTGCTTCATTAAGTGGGTTCCTCTGGGAGTTACGAAACACTTTAAAGTGATTTGGTTTCAAAAAACCAGCCCACATTGCTCATGAAAAAAGCATCGTTTTCATGTAAGCTCCTGACTTTTTTTTAAGGAGAGACGCCGAGATTTTTACAGAGACCCTGAAATGTGTTGAAATCCACCCACCACTGACTCTGCAAACAGTGCAAAATAGTAAGTGGGTCACCTCTTATTAATAGGTGAGACTGCTCCTGATTCAGGTGAACCTGCTCATTATAAAGTTTCAGCACTGTTCACTTTGAACAGCACAAACCTCTTATCAAGACTCACCGTGTAGAACAAATGGCTTTGTGAGGTATGATGGGATAAAGTGTAGATGTACCTCAGGGATGAGACCTTTAGTTTCTTTTATTTTCCGCTGATCTTAGATAAGTAAAGACTTTGTTCAGATATAGTGTCCTTAATGAGGAGGCATTATGTTTTCAGATAATAGTAGTATATTATTGATATTATAGCTTTTGTATATTCATCGAATAGTGAAATCTAGAATTAAAGTTGCAATGGTACACGACAAGGTCAGATTTTGAGGTACTGAAGTGTTTGAAGAGGGGGTATGATATTTCATCATGTTTTAATCATGGATATAAAGTACTATAGATATACTGGATATTTTCCTAAGCATATGCAGATTTTTAGCCCTCTACATCTTCATTTGTTATAGAACTCCTTAAATCTGACTGTAAACTAATCATGATTTGTCAAGATTTTCACAAGACCTTGTTGAAATGATGAGGTCACTGTTTTTCCTTTCTACTTCATGACATGTTGGAGGGATGTGTCTGAAACATTGACTGTATATAGAATGGACAGCGTGGCTCCGCCTGTCAACGTCCTACGATTTTGAAGCCAAAAAACCCCGTTTCTCTAGCCGCCATTGTGCAGCCAGAGTTTGCGCAGTAGAGAATTTCAGATGGAGCCAAGTAAGAAAGAGAAATAAAAATGTTTATTTCTTCTTCTTCAGAAGGTTTAGTCTCCTTTTGGCTCTTCCCTGAAGTTTCTTATATCCTCGATAAAAACTACTCACTAACGGCAGCTGTCAACTATCGTAAAACAAAACTTATAACACGGTTTTTAGAGTCCAATAACTAATGAGAAACTAACTTCTCAGAAAAAAAAAACACCTGAACACCATGCAGCAAAATGACATCGTCATTCTACCTTAGCGTAAGGATGAGAGAAAGGTTTCTACGAGGTTTCATCATTTTTTACAGTTTTCCCGGCTCATATCTGGAATACATGGGGAGGCGGGGCTTATGACCTATACTGCAGCCAGACACCAGGGGGCGGGGCATCTGCTGGAGGTTTCAGATTGAGCCGAACGTCGTTACGTCCACTCATTATACAGTCTATGGTCTGAAACACCAAAGTCTGCTTATAACTCTGCCTCTAAAAGGCCTCCAGAGGGCTGTCCAATCAGAAGTAAGGGGGTTTGTAGAGCGCAGGGAGCCTTGAATGGACAGCAGCTAAAACAAAGTGTTTCAAGCACAGGCTGAAATCAGTGAAAAATAAAGATTATTTTGAGCTATTTATCATATAAAGCCACTACAGGGGCACCAGAGAGACAGTATGAAGACTAGAGAAAATCACAATAGCCCCTCTTTAAAGTAGAGAAAAAAAAACCCATGAGGGTGCTTTAAAATCATGTTGTAAAATGGATGTACTGACTCCTCCGTTGTGCATTGACAGGTTTGAATACCTGTGTGCTTTCATGATTGCATTAATGCCTGATGAGCAGCAGGGTGACATGGTGCCCCACAGATGTGTTAACTGTTGAATTAACAACAACATGACATGTTTGGCAGCGCCAATAAAAGCTGCATGATTCAAAATCAAAATCCAAACCATCTGTCAGCTGCACGACGCGGCGAAACATCAGGGCGCTGTTTTCATTTACAGTGTTTGTATTGCTGAGTGAAAGGGAAATACGTGAGGCAGTATTCATTATGAATCTGACGTGACATGCAGCTGTATTTTTCTATAATTCTTTCTAGCAGGAAGAAGTGTCAAAAGAAGTCCTGCGTGTGCTCTCCTTTGTGTTTAATCAACACTTTAGCAGAAGAAATGTAAATTATGAAAGCTGACACTGAAGAAAGTTTCAACAAAAGTGTGAGAAACATGAAGCTGTGTCTCTTTGATGCTGAGAGTGAAACAGCTTCACCTCAGAGGATTTCTGATGTAAATACAATAAATATGAGATGAAACACTGACTTCAAATCTCGAACTGCCATACAATTCATACAGAAACCAACCAGCTGTCTGGCTTCTCAGTTTGAGTTTATAGAAATTATAGGCCTGTTGCTAGAGAAGTGCTTTGATTGCTTGTTGGGTTGATAATAGGCACAACAGTGGTGCATACAACCCTATTTAAATGAGGATTTTGCGTGTGCCATAGCAAAAATGATTTCAAAAATGCTACAATATTAAAGTTAATTCATGTTGTTTATTTAATTCGGTTTAGTTGCATTATGAAAATCAAAACAACTTATGTTTTAAGTTAGTTAATGTATCCCAAGTGGTGGGAATTGGATATACATGCCCATCTTGCGTGACATAGCATTCAAAACTTGGGGCAGCACATCTGAAAAGGTACTCTGAGAAATGCCGGCACTATCTGTGCTGGTTTGCTGGAATGATCCATACACAGGAAAATGCAGCGTTGTAAGGAGTTTTTCCATAACGTGACATGGCTTCTTTTTGTGACTGACCCCTAATCAGCCCTTCACTCATCCAGTGGCTCAAAACTACACTGTCAGATAGATGATATGTCTCACCTATTTTTATCTATGACAGTCCAGCTATGTTGACACACCTATAAAATATTCTCTCTTCTCACTTGTCTGTCATTACACCTACGCCTCCTTCTCACCACAATGACTACACCCATATGTGCGTAACGCTGTGCCAGTTTGCACCTGCATTTCAAACATGCTAAATAAAGATGTAATAGAAAGAAAAATAGAAAAAAAAAACATGGCGGGTGCTAAAATGATTATACTTGCATCTCCTTCTCCCCCACTCTTTTGTGTTGTAGCAATCTGTATATTCTGCACATTTATGAAGGCAGACACGATGTATTGCTTGTGCGATTTTGCTCGTTTGACAGATGCAATTCACGGTGCACCCGGTTAGTAAATCAGCTTTGCATGCAGTATCGAGTTTGCATGTGTACAATAGCAAATCAGGCTAAATGTGTTTAGTTCAGTTATGAGTTGATCCCAGGTGAGCTTCCATTAGCATTCAGTGCTGCAGTTGTACCTGTGTGAGTTTGGTATTTTCTATCCTAAAAATTGAGTCACACATCTGCAAAGAAATGAGTGTCACAAGCATTCTCAAGAATTTGTCAATAGGAAACAGATATAAAAATCAAATTGGTCAACTTTCTCACTCAGCACTTGTGAAAAGAACTTGTGGGTTGTCTGTGCTGAAAGTAGAGGACTCCACTCTGTTGTTACATCAGAAGTTAAGGCTGAGGGATGTTAAATCATTCAGAGCACAACAATGCCTTTCAAACTTTCAGCACTTAGCCGCCCAGGAACACAAAAGAAGCAGAGCTACCTGGGCGTCCCAGCGTGCATTTGAGAAAATTATTTATGAAGCCCAAAATTCAAAATGAGTCTCAAAATAAATGTTTTGTTTGATGAAAAGGGAACATAGAGTTGCTGGATAAAGTGTGCGACTGCAGTGATTTTTTTTCTTAACAGTGGTTACCTGTCAGTGGGTGGGAAATGTTTGGCAGCGAGTTGAACATGATGTTCCTGACTTTGAAAAATTGGTGAGTTAGAGGATGTAAAAGACTAGACTGTGATGACTAGACTAGGTCAGGGCATCTCCAAACAAACAAAAGTAGTTTGAGGAAGAGAGACTGTAGAGGATCAGGCCTAACTGATGCAGGTGGGAGAAAGCTCGTCTGCGAAGTTCAATCCAGCAGAAGAGCTTATACAGCTCACACGGCTGAAAAGGAAATGGTGTGTCCCATCAGAAGGTGTCAGGACTCAGAGTGAAAGAAGGTAGCCTGAGGAACACAACAACAGTTTAGAGATGTTGACTGTAACAGATACCACAGCACACCTGGAGTGGTGGAGTACACACAGGTGGTTACAAGGTTTTGGTTTTGTAAAAGTTCTGAACTGTTTCTCTTCACCGCTGAACATATCTTGGCATAACAGCTTTTCTTTAATCACCAGCTGTGTTAAATACCAAATTATGATTGGTCAAAACCCCAGTGATAAGACAGCGATAAATTGCATGAAAAAAAATCAAGAAGAACATTTGAGAAAGAAGTCAAGCACATGTCTGAGGTTTGTATTTCACCTCTTCCTGTTGTCAATGTGGCAAAAGTCACTTTCTGCTGCATTATATCTACTTAATTTACAAAAACTTGAGATTCATGGTTAATTTACTCCGCCCTGGAATCAGCAGAAAAAGGAAGATAAGAGACCTAAAAGTAGTAAAGGCTGTTAAAAAACCAGGTAGTTGAACTTAAAAGACCTAGTTCTTATTGAGGTAAACAGACACAAAGCAGCCACAACACAACATGAGCTTTGGCAGTGATACAGGCTAAGACAAGACCCCGAAACAAAGTGGATCAGTGAGGTGTAACCCCCCTTCACTATGACAGGCTAACAGAAAAGTTTCAAGCTAACTGGCTAGGTAGCCTCCAAAAATATTCACATTTTGATGAGCATTTGTTACTTTTACTTAAATGTGTCAGTGTTTTCTTCTATGAATCTTATTTACAATGACAACACATATTTATTAATGTTTCAACACAGCATCCATGTAAATATGCCATGAGGCTGTTTTTCATCTGTCGTCCCTGGCAACTTTAAGTTAACTACACCATTAAGTAAGTTGACATTGGTAAGATCATCAAAACTGACCGTGATGGGACTTCTAGACTCCAAATCCAGAAATGTGGTCTTAATGGAAAAGCTGTGGGCAAGTGAAACAGTGTTGATGATGATCAAATGTGTGTGGAGTTGTTTGCATCCTACACAGTTGAATTAGCATTTAATTCTGTTGTTTCAATTTAGATCATGTTTAAAAAGTTGATCACGGGGGGGTAAAAACCAAAGTTAGTTTCCAAAACTTTTAGTAAACTTTCCCGACATTTATTGGACATTCTACAAATATTTCTGATAAATAAAACTCAGTTTTTGGTCTGAGGATTCAGTCCAATTATTGAACATTTCTCAGTTTGCAGATGTTAAATGAGATCAGACGTTGCGATGAGAACAAAACGTCAAACATTTCCATTCAGTCTCTCAGAGATTCCCCCTTCCTCCTGGCTGCTCTGATGTGTTTGGCAAACGTACCCACCCAGAGAGCCTCCTTTCCTCTCTTTATCTGACAGCTAATAACATCCAGGTGTTATCTCTTTACAAGCTGCTAAAAGAAACATCCAAGGGAAATTTTTGCATATGCAGAGTTTTTCTTTTATTTTTTTTTTTTCCTTTAAGAAAACGAAATCCCTCGGCTTCAGCGAAACCAAGAGCCTGAGCTGCAGGTGCAATCAGCGCTGTGCTAAAACCTTTTAATTAACACCATCTATCATCATTAGCCAAATAGTCAGCCACAGTCTCTCTGTTAACTCTTAGAGAGCGAAGCGAGGAGAAAAGTAAATGATGCCCAGCTCCTCTTTGCTTTTGGGCTTGTCGCCGTCAGCTCTCCTTCAGCGTGCTCAGTCACTGTAGAGCGGCTCAGAAAACACATCAGTCTACATCAGCTTCACTTAATCAGCGTGCGGATGCTGGCCGCCATCCTGTGACTCTCTGAACTAAATACTAAGCTAAAACTAATGCCTGCTGATGCATGTGATAGCTGTGGACTAATTGTTGGAGTTTGCTGCATTCAAATGAGATTGACCTTTGCTTTGGGATATTTGTCATGTTGCTGCTGCAGGGATTGGAAAAGCTAAATTTGGTCCAAGTGTCCAAGTTGAAACGACTTTGGACATTTTGTGTCACTTAGAGTCTTGAAACCAAATAAATGTCCTTTCAGATTGTATTGGTGTAACTTTTTGCTTTTGTTTGACAAATGTAAGTGGACACTGAGTGACTTTTATTTCAGGACACTGATTCAATCCCTGACTATTTTACATGCCCACCATATTCCTGTATTAATCAGAGTAACGACATTATTCTGATTGTGTAGCGGTCATGTAAACACTGTATTCCAGTTGTCATAACCCGATTAAGCTCATTTTCCGATTATTAAAAATGCGAATAAGACCCCTGGTATATGCCTGTATCAACCCGAATATTGGGTCATGTAAACACATTAGTTGGAACATGGTCTGCATAGATGGCTGGAAGCACCACAATAGTAATATTCTTAAAAAAAAGTGTGTAACAAGCTTAATGAAGCAGGTTTTCAGTGGATACAAATGAATATGGATATAAATACACTGCCTGGCCAAAAAAAAGTCACCACCTGGATTTAACTAAGCAAATAGGTACGAGCCTCCTATTGGATAATTGCTGCATGGGCGATTATCTTTCAGCTGGCAACAAGTTATTTAACCCCAACTGGTGCAATGAGTTGCTTCTCATTTCCTAAACAACCATGTGGAAAGACACATCCTGTGGTCGTGGAAAAGATGTTAGTCTGTTTGAGAAGGGTCAAATCATTGGCATCAAGCAGAGAAAACATCTAAGGAGATTGCAGAAACGACTAAAATTGGGTTTAGAACTGTCCAACGCATTATTAAAAACTGGAAGGATAGTGGGGACCCATCGTCTTCTAGGAAGAAATGTGGCCGGAAAAATATCCTGAATGTTTGTGATCGGCGATCACTTAAACGTGTGGTGAGATCAAATGGAAGAAAAACAACAGTAGAACTCAGGGCTATGTTTAATAGTGAAAGTAAGAGAATTTCCACACGCACAATGTGAAGGGAACTCAAAGGATTGGGACTGAACAGCTGTGTAGCTTTAAGAAAACCACTAATCAGTGAGGCTAACTGGAAAAAAAGGCTTCAATTTGTTAGGGAGCATAAAGATTGGACTCTGGAGCAATGGAAGAAGGTCATGTGGTCTGATGAGTCCAGATTTACCCTGTTCCAGAGTGATGACTTCATCAGGGTAAGAAGAGAGGAGTTTGTAAATGTCACTGTACATTGTGAAAAACTTCACTGAAGCTTGATTTGAAGAAAATCGTGAATGGAATTGAAATCGCAATATCTGCCAGAACAATCGCAATTAGATCTTTTTCTAAAATTGTTCAGCCCAAGTGGATAGAGTAGGAAAGGGGGAGAGAGTGGGGAGTGACATGCGGGAAACAGGCGGCATTTGAACCCAGGCCACCCGCTCGAGGGCAAACCTCATGGTGCCCGACATAATCCACTAGGCCATTTGCGCCCCAAAAGAACTCAGAATGAACCAAGGTTACCTTCCCAATTAAGAACCGAAAGAGCAATTTTAAAAGTGTCTCACACACACCTCCTAACACAGATTCCAATTGAAGTGTCTATCCCTAAGCGCACGTCTGCAGCCTCCTTTTAACACAGCTCCTCCCTGATTGGTCCAGGGGTTCCAGACCAGACACTCACATTCACACCCACACTCAACACTACCAAATAGGATTATCACCACACCTACAGGGAGGAGCACGGGGGCCGAAACACTGAGGTCTATTATTGTTTGGTTGATTTCAATTTGTGAAGTCAATATGAAGGAGTTTAACTGTGTAGGAGTGAAAAATCATTCACTGACAAAACAAAATTCAGTGGTGTTACGCTTGTTAGTTTAATTATGCATAAGTTCAAAACATTTCTTTTTCAAAAGCAGAACAAAAAAAAATTTTTTTCCTCCTCATCTGGGTCAGCTCAGAGTCAGACTGATTTTTTTTTTTTTTTTAAAAAACTCTCGCTCTTACGCTACAGAGGGCAGTGGATTTCAGAATAAAACAGGTGTACAGCTCTGAAAGAAACATTTCAGACTTAATGTCATGAAACATTTACTTGGTGAATGTCAAAGAGATTCCTACTGCTCTGGTAAACAGCGCTGCTGTGATTTGGAGTTTCCTTCTGAAGAGAGTAGGCAGTGGGGGTGGGGCATCCTTAGGTTTGAGCAAACCCCCTGAAGTAGCTGCACTTGGTTTTTTGAATTTTTCATTCAGAGTGTTGTTCTGTTTTTGCTGCAGATACTACAACGTTTTATAATAAATAGCATTTTCTTTTAGACGTTGGCAATACTGAAGATATAAAATACGTCTGCTTCTGGCCCCTGGATGTCGAGTTTTTCTGGTTTGGTTTAAACATCTGCCTCCCATCTTATCACAAATCTGTCAGAGTGCAAGACTAAATCCATGAATTTACCCTTTAAAAGCCTGAAGCTTAAATCCTCCCTCACTTGCATGCAAGCTGATGCAAAAGCAGGAAAAAAGGACAACAAAAGATTTTGTCTTAGTCTCAAAGCACAAAGCCATTTCACTGGTTTTGTATAATTTCCATCTTTTGTCCCAAAGTTGTGTAACTCAAATATGGGAGGTTTGGAAAAGAAACCTGTTTTTGTGGCAGTCCGGATGAAGTAGGTTGAAGGATAAAGAGACAACAACAAAGAGTGCTGCGACTCCTTTAACAGCTTACTTTAAGTGGATGTAATAACAGGATGTAAATCGTACATGTGGGCAGGAGGAAAAGAGCATTAATGATTGAGTGAGAGGTCTGTGAAACATCACTGTTATTATGACATGAGTAGGTGTTCAAGAGGTTTTCTCATAGATTCGTCTCCACCACCTTTCAGATACAACAGGTACTTTAAAACACTTAAAAGCGTACTATAAAAGCTTTAAAGAATGGAGCATCAGTGAGTGATAACTCTCATTCAAGACGTCTCTATTGTCATGTTTAATTTTTTAACGAACAAATTCCGGAATCTTTGGAGTTTTGTGAGACTCAAAATAGCACTTCAGGAGCAGGATTAGCATATTCAGGTTGTAGGGCTGAAGTTTGAAAAAGATCTAATTGCGATTTTTCTGGCAGATATTGCGATCTCAATTCAATTTACATTTTTATTTAAATCAAGCTTTCATTAAGTTTTCCCAATGTCAGGCAGAGAATTACATCAAAACATCAAAAGTTTTTACTGTAGTGCAAGGATGAAAATGAAGGTAAGAATTATTTTTAACTTTTAGATATAAAGGTCAATATTTTAAGTTGAAAAGTGGAAATTTTGAGAAATAAAGACAAAATTTTGAGACAAAAAGTCAATATTTGGAGATTTTTAAAAAACCCAAATTTTATGTTATCAATCCAACATTATGTGAAAAAAGTCTAAACTTTAACATTCTGGGTAAAAATTTTAAGATAAAGGCAAATGTCAAAGATAAAAAGTCACATTTTTTAGATTAAGCATCAAAATTTTGAAGTAAAGGCAACATTTGAAATAAAAAGCGGCGATTTTGTTATTAAAAGTCAAAATTCTAAAGATTTAAGTCGAAACCATAAGAAATAAAGACAACATTCGTAGATGAAAAGCAAAATTTTGAAAAAAAAGAAGATTTTGAGATTTTCTCAAAACTCTTAGTCTAACACCTCCACTGAGTCTGTACTTTAAATACAACTCTTGTTATTTTTAAACTGGACTTTTTAATTGCATTTTTAGTCATAACAACTGAAGAACAACAAAAGCCACTGAATATGAGAACCACTGAATTAACAGAGAACAGACAGCAGCATGTTTTCTTTTTCCTTCCTTGTGTTTATCTTATATTTATCATCTCTTGTCTCTTCACGCTCTGCCCCCTGCTCACCGCTCTGACTCTTTGACTCTTCCTCTGACTTGCTCTGCTTCCATTGTGTTGTTAATGATATGGTGTGGCAGGGCTGCAGCTCTTAATTGGTGCATTATGTTGCACAAACCTGCTAATGAAGCTCTGGTTTGGCTGTGTGCTGCTTGGGAGGAGGGGGTCACTTTTTTTGAGAGGAGCTTGTGATGGTTTATCCTAAATGCTTTACAAACTCTTCTTCCTTTGAAGACTAATATGTGATGTAGCAGCTACAAACTAATCACAGCCTATTGCTGTCTTCACTCTGGTGCTGACTGAATGACCTTCTGCACACTCCTTTTGTGTTATAATTGGTCTATTGTATGCACACTACTGTATTCATGATGCTGTCGAGAGCATAATTACAATCTGGTGTTGTTGGTAATGGTAAACTATTGACCGCAAAAGGGCAGAGAAGGAGCAGGCAATGAGAGCGTGTGGCAGTGATACAGTGTGTGTACCTCCCTGTGTGTGTGTGTGTGTGTGGACAGAGAGAGAGAAAGAGACGGCGCTCAGGGGGAACAGTGTGTCGCTGGCAGTATTTTGTTTAGAGGGTATGCATACATAATGTGTTAATATTCAACGCCTCTTGTTTTGCCAGCAAATGCATGCAGATGAGCTGATCTGTACTTTCTGCTATTTGCATAAACTCCACACACCTTTGGGGTTTAGCTGTTGCAGGACTGAAGAAATGAACTGATTATCACTGACTCTGAGTGGATGAATTTTCAGACTCATCTCTCTCTCTCCGTCGCCGTGTTCAGCTGAGCGGCGGATCTGAGATGAGGTCTTTGCTGCTGCCCGACATTTGTCCAGACAGCTGGGGAACAGGGTGCACTACAAGTCGAGTAATTTAAATGTCACTCAGCTCCACAGTGGCTGGGAAAAGCCGGGTCAGAGATATTCCTCAGAGGATAGGGTGAGATGGTAGCTACAAACAGTGTAGTACGTTCAGAGCCTAATTTATCTAAGTTCACTATAAAAAAAAAATACATTAATGATACTTTCTTGCACTGCTGCAGGGAGCATCCCATGTGCAACGTAAGACAACCACAGTTTCATTAAAGTAGAGATGCTGTGTAATAGGTTCATAAAAGATGGTTTTATAGTTTGAATGTCATTTTAAAGCTCATTTTAATAAGAAAAGTGCCAAGAACAGACCAAATGTTGGAGAAAAGGCCTCATCTGCTAACCAAGTCATTATGTCTTATTAAAAATCATCTCATCTCTTGATTTGAACCACATTCGTCGAACCTTGCCTGCCTGTTTCATTTTCTGAAATCCTGCAGATCCCGTTTTGCCTAGATCCAATGAATTGAAATGCCGAATTGCTTGTAACAGGTCAAAAAAAAATGTGCCAATGGGATAAGAAAAAGTTTCTTGTATTACAACATTTTTCTTATTTCATAGGCAGATTTTTCTTTTCTTTTTTCTTTTTTTTTAATTGTTACAAGCAATTCAGACCTCATTTTTGTCTTTAAAGATCTTGAAAGAAGACATTTTTATGACCTGGTCTGGTGAATGAGGCTCAAATCAAGAAAAAATAAGATATTTTTATACTGCAAATAAGACATAAGGACTTGCTTAGATTTCCATTTTTGCAGTGTTGCTTTAATTTCAAAGCCAGCTACAAGTGTTAAAACAGCTGGCATGGTTGTGTTCAATCACCTCTTCTGTTGCTAACCCTGTGTGAATGTTTGTGAACATAGGCGACCAGTTTCTGGAGTGTTAAAAGTAAAATGTTGTCCCATTCTTCCCTGGAATAAGATTTCAGCTGCTCAACAAATGGCAGCCTCCTTTGTTATGATTTTTGGTCAGTGGCATATCAGGTCTGCAGGCAGGCTAGTTTGGCACCTGGACTCTTCTACTACAGAGCCATGCTGTTGTCATACATGCAGAATTAATGGGGCGCTGCGTACATGTTACTGTTGTTTTATGTTTCTTGGACAGGATGATATTGCAATTTTGTTGCTCTGAAATTTGTGTGATAACAAATAAAACATCTTAATCATGTATCATGTCATGTGTCACAAAAAAATCTGCTGGTAGGATAAGAAAAATATGCCCAACAAGATCTTTAAATGAAAGTCTTAACACAACACTTCTCATGACCCCTATAGCGGATTTTCTGTAACTTAATGCAAGCAATCCAGACCTCATTTTTGTCTGTAAATAACTTGAAATACGACATTTTTATGGACTGGTCTGATGAATTTGGCTCATATCAAGTCAAAAAAGTGCTTTTTTTTACTAAAAGATGAGACAAAACGAATTGTTTGGATTGAAGTTTTTGCATTGAGAGAAAAAGAAAAAGATGAGTTGCAACAAAATATACACAACTTCTTTTTTTATTATCATTATATTTATATATTTTTTTAAATCTAAGAGTTATCCCAAGAGGAAAAAAATGTCCAGCTTCTTCTGTAACTGAGGTTGAATATATATTTTAACCCTCTGATGTGTGAATTATGAAAGTCAGTGTCAGGATTTTTCCCTTGATTGTTTATTTGTCTTAAGCCATGAAAAAAAGTTTTCCTTTTTTTTTTTTTTTTTAATATTGGTAACTGAGCATTCAACATAACCCAGTATGAAGTTGATGTTAATATGACTTTTTTTAATGCTTTGCAAAACATTTTAACACTCTTTCATCCATTTTAACACTGGATAACTTATAGATCATACGCTTTTTCTCCCTCACATGTGTGTCTGTAACATTTTTGAAAATATATATTTGTTTGTAATAAAAATTGAAAACATATTTTCAGGCCCTAAGAAGAATAAAATATCCTGACACAGGCTAATATGAATTTCCACCACATGAACCATTGAATTTAGGAGTAAATAACTTTTAAATAGGTGTCCACTGTAATGACCACTATGCACCACAGGGTTAATATATTCAATCAAAGTATTTATGGCTGTGTTTTGATTAATTATGTCATTATTTGGACAGGAAACCTGAGCTAAATCGTGCTGGACAGTAGGAAATCATCCACTTATTTGATATTAATTTCCTTTAGAACCGACTAAAGTTGCTGCTATAAGGGAGCAGGGTTATTAATGTCAGCTTGACTCATACATGAAACAGCTTTAACCTCCTTCACCTCACCTCTCTGAGCCACTCTCCACCTCCATGTGTGAATGTTTTATGGTAGTCTGTGCCCTCCTTTTATGGATGAGAGTCAAAGTATTCACCTTTTAATGTATGCATCATTTCAGGGAGTTCAGCCACTGGAAGGTGAACAGCCTGGCAACAGAGAAGAGAGATTTCCTCAAAGCTCCGTTGCCCTTAGCGCCAGAGTTCCTACGCAACCTGCGGTTACTGGGGCGACGGCCGACCCTGCAGCAAATCAACGAAAACCTCATCAAGAAGTACGGGACCCACTTCCTGATTTCTGCTACCCTGGGAGGTAANAAAACTAATGCCTGCTGATGCATGTGATAGCTGTGGACTAATTGTTGGAGTTTGCTGCATTCAAATGAGATTGACCTTTGCTTTGGGATATTTGTCATGTTGCTGCTGCAGGGATTGGAAAAGCTAAATTTGGTCCAAGTGTCCAAGTTGAAACGACTTTGGACATTTTGTGTCACTTAGAGTCTTGAAACCAAATAAATGTCCTTTCAGATTGTATTGGTGTAACTTTTTGCTTTTGTTTGACAAATGTAAGTGGACACTGAGTGACTTTTATTTCAGGACACTGATTCAATCCCTGACTATTTTTACATGCGCACCATATTCCTGTATAAATCAGAATAATGACATTATTCTGATTGTGTAGGAGTCATGTAAACACAGTATTCCAGTTGTCATAACCCGACTAAGCTCATTTTCCGATTATTAAAAATGCGAATTAGACCCCTGGTATATGCCTGTATCAACCCGAATATTGGGTCATGTAAACACATTCGTTGGAACATGGTCTGCATAGATGGCTGGAAGCACCACAATAGTAATATTCTTAAAAAAAAGTGTGTAACAAGCTTAATGAAGCAGGTTTTCAGTGGATACAAATGAATATGGATATAAATACACTGCCTGGCCAAAAAAAAAGTCGCCACCTGGATTTAACTAAGCAAATAGGTACGAACCTCCTATTGGATAATTGCTGCATGGGCGATTATCTTTCAGCTGGCAACAACTTATTTAACCCCAACTGGTGCAATGAGTTGCTTCTCATTTCCTAAACAACCATGTGGAAAGACACATCCTGTGGTCGTGGAAAAGATGTTAGTCTGTTTGAGAAGGGTCAAATCATTGGCATCAAGCAGAGAAAACATCTAAGGAGATTGATGCAGAAACTACTAAAATTGGGTTAAGAACTGTCCAACGCATTATTAAAAACTGGAAGGATAGTGGGGACCCATCGTCTTCCAGGAAGAAATGTGGCCGGAAAAAAATCCTGAATGATGGTGATCGGCGATCACTTAAACGTGTGGTGAGATCAAATGGAAGAGAAACAACAGTAGAACTCAGGGCTATGTTTAATAGTGAAAGTAAGAGCATTTCCACACGCACAATGTGAAGGGAACTCAAGGGATTGGGACTGAACAGCTGTGTAGCCTTAAGAAAACCACTAATCAGTGAGGCTAACTGGAAAAAAAGGCTTCAATTTGTTAGGGAGCATAAAGATTGGACTCTGGAGCAATGGATGAAGGTCATGTGGTCTGATGAGTCCAGATTTACCCTGTTCCAGAGTGATGGGCGCATCAGGGTAAGAAGAGAGGCAGGTGAAGTGATGCACCCATCATGCCTAGTGCCTACTGTGCAAGCCTATTTCAAAAAGTTGATGTTTTAGCTCAAAATTATGACTTTTTATCTTAGACTTTTCTCTTTATCTTAAAAGGTCTCAAAGTTTAGACTTTCTTTACATAATGTTTAATTGATTTCTTTAAATTTGGATTTTATTTATCTCAAAATTTTGACTTTTTGTCTTAGAATTTTGTCTTTATTTCTCAAAATTCCACTTTTCATCTCAAAATATTGACCTTTTATCTAAAAGCTAGAAATAATTCTTACCTTCAGTTTACATCCTTGCATTAGAATAAAAGTTTTTGATGTATCGATAGTTTGTAAATATCACTGTACATTGTGAAAAACTTCACAGAAGCTTGATTTTGAGAAAATCGTGAATGGAATTGAAATCGCAATATCTGCCAGAAAAATCGCAATTAGATCTTTTTCTAAAATTGTTCAGCCCGAGTGGATAGAGTAGGAAAGGGGGAGAGAGTGGGGAGTGACATGCGGGAAACAGGCGGCATTTGGCCCCAGGCCACCCGCTCGAGGGCAAACCTCATGGTGCCCGACATAATCCACTAGGCCATTTGCGCCCCAAAAGAACTCAGAATGAACCAAGGTTATCTTCCCAATCAAGAACCGAAAGAGCAATTTTAAAAGTGTCTCACACACAACTCCTAACACAGATTCCAACTGAAGTGTCTATCCCTAAGCGCACGTCTGCAGCCTCCTTTTAACACATCTCCTCCCTGATTGGTCCAGGGGTTCCAGACCGGACACTCACATTCACACCCACACTCAACACTACCAAATAGGATTATCACCACACCTACAGGGAGGAGCACGGGGGCCGAAACACTGAGGTCTATTATTGTTTGGTTGATTTCAATTTGTGAAGTCAACATGAAGGAGTTTAACTGTGTTGGAGTGAAAAATCATTCACTGACAAAACAAAATTCAGTGGTGTTATGCTTGTTAGTTTAATTATGCATAAGTTCAAAACATTTCTTTTTCAAAAGTAGAACAAAAAACAGTTTTTTTCTTCCTCATCTGGGTCAGCTCAGAGTCAGACTGATTTTTTTTTTTTAAAATCTCTCGCTCTTACGCTACAGAGGGCAGTAGTTTTCAGAATAAAACAGGTGTACAGCTCTGAAAGAAACATTTCAGACTTAATGTCATGAAACATTTACTTGGTGAATGTCAAAGAGATTCCTACTGCTCTGGTAAACAGCACTGCTGTGATTTGGAGTTTCTTTCTGAAGAGAGTAGGCAGTGGGGGTGGGGCATCCTTAGGTTTGAGCAAACCCCCTGAAGTAACTGCACTTGGTTTTTGAATTTTTCATTCAGAGTGTTGTTCTGTTTTTGCTGCAGATACTATAACGTTTTATAATAAATAGCATTTTCTTTTAGACCTTGGCAATACTGAAGATATAAAATACGTCTGCTTCTGGCCCCTGGATGTCGAGTTTTTCTGGTTTGGTTTAAACATCTGCCTCCCATCTTATCACAAATCTGTCAGAGTGCAAGACTAAATCCATGAATTTACCCTTTAAAAGCCTGAAGCTTAAATCCTCCCTCACTTGCATGCAAGCTGATGCAAAAGCAGGAAAAAGGACAACAAAAGATTTTGTCTTAGTCTCAAAGCACAAAGCCATTTCACTGGTTTTGTATAATTTCCATCTTTGCTCCCAAAGTTGTGTAACTCAAATATGGGAGGTTTGGAAAAGAAACCTGTTTTTGTGGCAGTCCGGATGAAGTAGGTTGAAGGATAAAGAGACAACAACAAAGAGTGCTGCGACTCCTTTAACAGCTTACTTTAAGTGGATGTAATAACAGGATGTAAATCGTACATGTGGGCAGGAGGAAAAGAGCATTAATGATTGAGTGAGAGGTCTGTGAAACATCACTGTTATTATGACATGAGTAGGTGTTCAAGAGGTTTTCTCATAGATTCGTCTCCACCACCTTTAAGATACAACAGGTACTTTAAAACACTTAAAAGCGTACTATAAAAGCTTTAAAGAATGGAGCATCAGTGAGTGATAACTCTCATTCAAGACGTCTCTGTTGTCATGTTTAATTTTTTAACGAACAAATTCCGGAATCTTTGGAGTTTTGTGACACTCAAAATAGCACTTCAAGAGCAGGATTAGCATATTCAGGTTGTAGGGCTGAAGTTTGAAAAAGATCTAATTGCGATTTTTCTGGCAGAAATTGCGATCTCAATTCAATTTATTTTTTTTATTTAAATCAAGCTTTCATTAAGTTTTCTCAATGTCTGTCAGAGAATTACATCAAACCATCAAAAGTTTTTACTGTAGTGCAAGGATGAAAATGAAAGTAAGAATTATTTTTAACTTTTAGATATAAAGGTCAATATTTTAAGTTGAAAAGTGGAAATTTTGAGAAATAAAGACACGGTTTTGAGACAAAGGGTGAATTCCAATTCCTGTCTTAACCCTCAATCTTAACCCTCAATCTCAAAATGCGCGTTCCTGCGAAGTGTAAGTGCTGTCCCGATTCTCAGAAAGTTGAGGTTGAGGGGCGAGATTGAGGCTGTATCTCCCTCAATATTGAGATTTTCCGACACCACCCTTGGGATTAAGGGACATCCAGAATGCATTGCGTATTGTCGGTAAATAAACATGGCATCCAAAGCGGCAGAGAAGGCGAGCTACAAATATAGTATTTTCTTTGTTAATGGAGATATAAATGTTACAAAAACCATTGTATTATCTTAGTTTAGACCCATTTTATGGATTATTTACCTCGTTGTTGCATAACATCTATTTGTATTTTACGATCTTTTGTCAATAGCGTCCGGTGCGGACAAGCCATGTTGCTATCGTTTAAGTTAGTAAACGTTACAAAATGGTAATTTTTCTCCGTGGTAATGTAATTGTTTTATCAAGATAACAGCCTATATAACATGCTTGTGCTGATAATGGTATAAGATGACCGGGCTAATGTCATCTCCTGTAGCCGCAGAGTTATGTAACGATAGTTAAAGCTGGTGTTTACCTTTCAATAAACTATGGTATGCTGTGACAGCTGAATATGTCCGTGGTTGTGTAATTTATACAGATATTTTTTTGATCACGCTAACCAAAGGAATAACTGACAGACAGTCCACAACAATTTCACTTGCATTTAAGGGGTGTCCCATTTCTAAGTCACAAGATAGCCCTTAACACTTGGTTTTGAGGGCTACTAAGATTGAGGGTTGAGCTTGAGGGTTAAGATTGAGGGTTAAGATTGAGGGTTAAGATTGAGGGTTAAGATTGAGGGTTAAGATTGAGGGTTAAGATTGAGGGTTAAGATTGAGGGTTAAGATTGAGGGTTAAGAAAGGAATTGGAATTGGGCCAAAAAGTCAATATTTGGAGATGTTAAAAAAAAGCCCAAATTTCATGTTATCAATCCAACATTATGTGAAAAAAGTCTAAACTTTCACAAAAATTTTAAGATAAAGGCAAATGTTGAAGATAAAAAGTCACATTTTTTAGATTAAGCATCAAAATTTTGAAATAAAGGCAACATTTGAGATAAAAAGCGGCAATTTTGATATTAAAAGTCAAAATTCTAAAGATTTAAGTCGAAACCATAACAAATAAAGACAACATTCGTAGATGAAAGGCAAAATTTTGAAAAAAAAGAAGATTTTGAGATAGTCAAATTTTGACTTTTCTCAAAACTCTTAGTCAAACACTTCCACTGAGTCTGTACTTTAAATACAACTCTCGTTATTTTTAAACTGGACTTTTTAATTGCATTTTTAGTCAGAACAACTGAAGAACAACAAAAGCCACTGAATATGAGAACCACTGAATTAACAGAGAACAGACAGCAGCATGTTTTCTTTTTCCTTCCTTGTGTTTATCTTACATTTATCATCTCTTGTCTCTTCACGCTCTGCCCCCTGCTCTCCGCTCTGACTCTTTGACTTTTCCTCTGACTTGCTCTGCGTCCATTGTGTTGTTAATGATATGGTGTGGCAGGGCTGCAGCTCTTAATTGGTGCATTATGTTGCACGAACCTGCTAATGAAGCTCTGGTTTGGCTGTGTGCTGCTTGGGAGGGGGTCACTTTTTTTGAGAGGAGCTTGTGATGGTTTATCCTAAATGCTTTACAAACTCTTCTTCCTTTGAAGACTAATATGTGATGTAGCAGCTACAAACTAATCACAGCCCATTGCTGTCTTCACTCTGGTGCTGACTGAATGACCTTCTGCACACTCCTTTTGTGTTATAATTGGTCTATTGTATGCACACTACTGTATTCATGATGCTGTCGAGAGCATAATTACAATCTGGTGTTGTTGGTAATGGTAAACTATTGACCGCAAAAGGGCAGAGAAGGAGCAGGCAATGAGAGCGTGTGGCAGTGATACAGTGTGTGTACCTCCCTGTGTGTGTGTGTGTGGACAGAGAGAGAGAAAGAGACGGCGCTCAGGGGGAACAGTGTGTCGCTGGCAGTATTTTGTTTAGAGGGTATGCATACATAATGTGTTAATATTCAACGCCTCTTGTTTTGCCAGCAAATGCATGCAGATGAGCTGATCTGTACTTTCTGCTATTTGCATAAACTCCACACACCTTTGGGGTTTAGCTGTTGCAGGACTGAAGAAATGAACTGATTATCACTGACTCTGAGTGGATGAATTTTCAGACTCATCTCTCTCTCTCTGTCGCCGTGTTCAGCTGAGCGGCGGATCTGAGATGAGGTCTTTGCTGCTGCCCGACATTTGTCCAGACAGCTGGGGAACAGGGTGCACTACAAGTCGAGTAATTTAAATGTCACTCAGCTCCACAGTGGCTGGGAAAAGCCGGGTCAGAGATATTCCTCAGAGGATAGGGTGAGATGGTAGCTACAAACAGTGTAGTACGTTCAGAGCCTGATTTATCTAAGTTCACCAAAAAAAAAAAAAAAAACACATTAATGATTCTTTCTTGCACTGCTGCAGGGAGCATCCCATGTGCAACGTAAGACAACCACAGTTTCATTAAAGTAGAGATGCTGTGTAATAGGTTCATAAAAGATGGTTTTATAGTTTGAATGTCATTTTAAAGCTCATTTCAATAAGAAAAGTGCCAAGAACAGACAAAATGTTGGAGAAAAGGCCTCATCTGCTAACCAAGTCATTATGTCTTATTAAAAATCATCTCATTTCTTGATTTGAACCACATTCATCTAACCTTGCCTGCCTGTTTCATTTTCTGAAATCCTGCAGATCCCGTTTTGCTAAGATCCAATGAATTAAATAGATGAATTGCTTGTAACAGGTCAAACAAAAAATCTGCCAATGGGATAAGAAAAAGTTCTTTTTTTTTAATTGTTACAAGCAATTCAGACCTCATTTTTGTCTTTAAAGATCTTGAAAGAAGACATTTTTATGACCTGGTCTGGTGAATGAGGCTCAAATCAAGAAAAAATAAGATATTTTTTACTGCAAATAAGACATAAGGACTTGCTTAGATTTCCGTTTTTGCAGTGTTGCTTTAATTTCAAAGCCAGCTACAAGTGTTAAAACAGTTGGCATGGTTGTGTTCAATCACCTCTTCTGTTGCTAACCCTGTGTGAATGTTTGTGAACATTGGAGACCAGTTTCTGGAGTATTAAAACTAAAATGTTGTCCCATTCTTTCCTGGAATAAGATTTCAGCTGCTCAACAAATGGCAGCCTCCTTTGTTATGATTTTTGGTGAGTGGCATATCAGGTCTGCAGGCAGGCTAGTTTGGCACCTGGACTCTTCTACTACAGAGCCATGCTGTTGTCATACATGCGGAATTAATGGGGCGCTGCGTACATCTCACTGCTGTTTTATGTTTCTTGGACAGGATGATATTGCAATTTTGTTGCTCTGAAATTTGTGTGATAACAAATAAAACATCTTAATCTTAATCATGTATCATGTAGTGTGTCACAAAAAAATCTGCTGGCAAGGATAAGAAAAATATGCCCAACAAGATCTTTAAATGAAAGTCTTAACACAACACTTTCCCATTACCCCAATGGCAGATTTTCTGTAACTTCATGCAAGCAATCGGGACCTCATTTTTGTCTGTAAATAACTTGAAATAAGACATTTTTATGGACTGGTCTGATGAATTTGGCTCATATCAAGTCAAAAAAGCGCTTTTTTTTTTACTAAAAGATGAGACAAAACGAATTGTTTGGATTGAAGTTTTTGCATTGAGAGAAAAATAAAAAGATGAGTTGCAACAAAATATACACAACTTCTTTTTTTATTATCATTTCATATATATATATATATATTTTTTAATCTAAGAGTTATCCCAAGAGGAAAAAAATGTCCAGCTCCTTCTGTAACTGAGGTTGAATATATATTTTAACCCTCTGAATTATGAAAGTCAGTGTCAGGATTTTTCCCTTGATTGTTTATTTGTCTTAAGGCATGAAATGAAGTTTTCCATTTAAAAAAAAAAGTATTTGTAGCTGAGCATTCAACATAACCCAGTATGAAGTTGATGTTAATATGACTTTTTTTAATGCTTTGCAAAACATTTTAACTCTCTTTCATCCATTTTAACACTGGATAACTTATAGATCATAAGCTTTTTCTCCCTCACATGTGTGTCTGTAACATTTTTGAAAATATATATTTGTTTGTAATAAAAATTGAAAACATATTTTCAGGCCCTAAGTAGAATAAAAATATCCTGACACAGGCTAATATGAATTTCCACCACATGAACCATTGAATTTAGGAGTAAATAACTTTTAAATAGGTGTCCACTGTAATGACCACGATGCACCACAGGGTTAATATATTCAATCAAAGTATTTATGGCTGTGTTTTGATTAATTATGTCATTATTTGGACAGGAAACCTGAGCTAAATCGTGCTGGACAGTAGGAAATTATCGACTTATTTGATATTAATTTCCTTTAGAACCGACTAAAGTTGCTGCTATAAGGGAGCAGGGATATTAATGTCAGCTTGACTCATACATGAAACAGCTTTAACCTCCTTCACCTCTCCTCTCTGAGCCACTCTCCACCTCCATGTGTGAATGTTTTATGGTAGTCTGTGCCCTCCTTTTATGGATGAGAGTCAAAGTATTCACCTTTTAATGTATGCATCATTTCAGGGAGTTCAGCCACTGGAAGGTGAACAGCCTGGCAACAGAGAAGAGAGATTTCCTCAAAGCTCCGTTGCCCTTAGCGCCAGAGTTCCTACGCAACCTGCGGTTACTGGGGCGACGGCCGACCCTGCAGCAAATCAACGAAAACCTCATCAAGAAGTACGGGACCCACTTCCTGATTTCTGCTACCCTGGGAGGTAAGAGAGGAGCGCAGGTGACACACTCGCCGTTATTCTGGGGTTAGGAGGGACACCGAAAATAGAGGAGCTGCTCGCTGCGGGTCTCGGAGGAATTCATAATGAAAGCCCTCATGGTGGTGGAGCTCTGCAGAAACGCAGGGTCTCTGCTTAGTAAAAATGTCAAGTGAAAGGCAGAGATAGCAACAATACCACACCTTGCACCTGCATCATTCAACCAAGGTTGTTTCCTTTGGTAATTTTCCACTCATGAAGATGAGCTGCAGCAGCCTCAGAGAGCAGGAAAAAGGGGATTAAACTGACCCATTTCTTAGTTTATACTCGCATCTTTTTATTGGATTTCTTTCCAACCTCATCCTCCGAGGGAAGGAGTAACTCACAACACAGAATCGCCAGCGGTATCGATCGAAACTCCTCACAAAACGAGACCTGTGCTGTGTTCAGCATGTGGACCTCATGATATTGATACACTGCTCATCCTGGTCATCACATAGCAGCACAGATATATGAGAGCACTTTAACAGCTTCTTTTACTATAAAAGCTCTTGTAGAAAATTGATAGTGGGGATAAACACCTCTGTACCAGCACCTTCCACTTTATCAGAGTTAGAGATTTACAATCATCCCAGTCACTCTGCAATACACACTGAATGTATAAAACAGTCGAGGATGTTTTCTTGCTTATAAGACGCATATTAGGTTTTAAATTATGACAAAACACTATCATTTGAAAGTGACATTGCTTATACATTTTCTGAGGCAGGACACGTCAGCCACCACCCATCCACACACTGTTCACATCCAAGATAAATTCTGTTTTCTTCACGCCGCCTCCCAACAGCCCCCTCTGTTATTTTACTGCACGCACAGACACCTCACACTGCTGCGACTTATCTCTGGATGTACACGCCGAAGCATTAGAGAGGGAGACAGAGCACAGATGAATTCAGCTGCAGACTGATAGTTAGACTCTATATGTAATTAACAGCCTCGGCTAAATGGGCTGAGCTCGTCTGCATACTGATGAGACCGAGCCTGCACACATCCAACACTTTCAATTTATCCTTTGTTCCTCAGTTTCCATCTCTCTCTGTCTTCCTTTTATGGTTTCCTCCCCTGCCAGGGGTTACATGGAGCTGTGAAGTATGATTTTGCACGGCTGTTGCTTTGGCTGAAGGGAATTAATTGTCTAATAGGCTGTAAATACCATGCAATTATGGCTTTAGTTACCTGGCTTTTTCGTTAATAACATGCCTGTGTTAAATACCTGATTCTGATTGGTCAAAACAACTTGACAACAGTAATTTATTCTGAATTGAAAAGTGAGGACAGGCACAACTGGATCCCACACATCATGTCAAATTAATCCTTAGAGAAAAATCTGGTGCATTTTTTTTCTTTTATTTATTTATAAATTCTTATGAGGGGACTTTTTTTTATACCTTTATCTAGAGAAAGAAAAAAAAGACGCCAGCCACTTTAGGGTTAAACACATTAGCAAAGCCTAACCACTACAAACTGGCGTCTAGAGTCTAACACTTCTAAAGGTTTTAATTTCCCCTCTATAGCAAAAGTTAGTTGCACTAACGGTTGATCATCAATCACTAAAGGAAAAGGGACGACTAGAAATGTTGCAGAAGTCAGCAATGGATTGAATTAATAAATAAGCATTGAAAAAAAAGGAGGACCTGAGTTAGATGTCTAAACTTTTACAAAAAACAGAAAAGGAACAACTACACAACACTAGGGGAATTGTGGGGTATTGCCTTCAAGCCCCACTTTGGTCTGTTGTATCCAGACTGAGCTTCAGCACATTAAGCAATGAAGCTGGTTGTGCTGATAAGAAAAGACAAACCTTATTGCCAAACCTCTGCCTGCATTCTCTCTGGTGATGGGTTAGCACGGCTAGCTGGTCCATCTTTCTGGAGATAGCGATGGATGGATGGAAGGACAGGTCGATGTCGTCTCTTTGTAGCTCTCACTGAAGTATCTGCACATCATTCTCGCCTCCTTTTCTCAGCTTGTGGGGAACATCAGGCCTAGCACCAATAAGCATCAACATGCTACGGGCTGCTAACAGCTGATCTCAGGTGTAAACAGTGCAGCCATGGTTAGGCACTGGATCATGGGACTAACACAGGAACAAAAAATAGTAACTCAACGGTAAAAGCAACCACTTGGGTGCATCCATCCCCGTAGCATTGTAGCATTGTAGCATTACATTGAGGCACCGACAGTTTAACATAAACCAGAGGTGACGTAACCTGCGCCTTTAGTTTCAGCAAGGAACAACAGTGGATGAACGTCAAAATCTTACTAATAGCACCTTTGTGACACATTAATGAACTAAACGTGTATTGAGACCATCATATTGTATTTTAGAACCGTTAGCTGAGTAAATATGGATATATAAACCCTTTGCAAACTGACAGCAGCTATAAAAAGCAACATATATTTTCGCGACACCTAAATATTTACTACAAACAATTTTGGTGACACGAGAGGGAGATGTAGGGGCTGGCTTGAGTGACACAGGACTTCAGACTCACTCCGTCCTGTTTGTCGAGTCATTTCAATCAGTAACATAAATGGGTGAGGGGGGAGGGCTTGGGCGACTTTTACTGTCAAGAGAGACAAGAGACAGGAGAGGGGAGCGCACCTGCAGTTTATAAATGAACAAATCTTTTCAAGTAAGTGATTCAGTTCAGTTCGTTCAGCCAGATGATTTGTTCATTTTGAACAAATCGTTCATGAACGCCACATCACTACCGTTTCCAGTCAACACTCTGAGATCCCATCCACTGTCAGAAGGAAGTGATGTCAGGATATGAAGTAAAAGAAAAAATAGAAAATACAAATATAAATAAATAAAATTGATAGCATTGCCTTTAATGTTATATGTTAACCAAAATTAAGCTAAAAAAGGAACCAGGAATGACACTCAATTAAGAGTCAGCTGAAAAAAACAACTCATTGAAAAGGGCTGAACTTCCCATCACCAGTGTCTTCTGTTCTCTCTCCTTTGCATTGTTTCAAACATAGAGGGCTGGTATATTGACCATATGAAAGATGGATTTAAGTTACATGCGCTTTACACCATTGGGTTTTATATTGATATTTGTTGAGTTGAATTTTTTTGTTGTTTATTGGGTTGTTCACTGTGAGATATCTTTATGATTTGAACACAGGCCTGTCCAAAAGTGGCTATTAGAGTGAAATGTGTCTTACTAATACACTAAAAGAAATAAAAACTGAAAAATCTAATCACTATGACAGCTGCATTATGTGTCAAGTTAATGTGAGTGTGAAGCACCAAAGATGATCCTCCATCCTTAGAATGATTAAGTTCTTTTTGTCGTCTTTTGTTAATCCGGTTTTATTTTATTTTACTTGCAGAGGAAGGATTTAAGTGCATTAAAAGGCTCCCCTAAAATGCCCAATAGCCTGGTGTCCTAAAGTAATTTGTCTGTATTGATCGGCTCAAGGTTTGGACCTGATTCATGCAGTCACTTCACTAATAAAAAGAAAGCAAACATAAAAGAACACTTTTTTCCACAAGCACGGCACTTAAAAAGTATAGCTCTGCACTGAGTGACAACCTTGTGTGGTTCGATGCTGGAGTTGGTTACCAAAGTGCGTTCTATACCTTTAGTCTCCTAATACTGACATATAACATTATGTGATATATAGTTTCAATGTAACATGAAATATCTTTGCAGTAAGCAGTCCTTAGTCTTTGCAGAGAAAAAATATAACAAGGTGTAACTAATTCTGTGGTCTTTATCAGTTATTTTACAAATTTATACACTGCATGCATGAATTGGTTTAGCAAGCACTCACTTCCTCAGGCTAAGAGGCTCCATGGGCGCATATTTAGTGCGTTTAGTGATGCATATATTTCACACTCCATTCATGACACAGATGAAAGGGAAGAGGCTAAATATAGCACAATGTACAGTAGCAGAAAGAGAGTGAGTTGTCACATTAGAGTTGTTTGGGTTTTACAGCAGCGGTCACTTTGATTTGAATACCCTTCAACTGTGTTCATCCAAACAAGCCATGTATTGTTTTTTTGGGGGGGGGGGTTTACAGTCAAGCAGAAATGATACAGGCTGATAACAACTAACCACAATCTGAATCTGAAATTAGAATAGAATAGAATAAAATAGAATAGAATAAATCTTTATTGTCTGTCTTCAGCTCACCAACATATAGAAACAAACAGCTCTAAAAACACAAACACGATTACATGGACATAGTAGAAATCAAAGTGGCAGATGGAGGGTAAAAGAGGGTAAAAATGTTCATACATTCTCTGTGGATTGGTCTCTCTGTTGAGTTAAGGATGCTAATGGCATTTGGTATGAAAGATTTTTTAAAGACGCGTTTGGCTAGAGGAATTCTGTAGCACCTCCCAGACCTCAGCGGCTCAAAGTTGCTGGAAAGAGGGTGAGAGTTGTCTGCCACAATTCTCCCAGCTTTCCTCCTCGTCCTTTCACTATAAAGATGGCTAAGTGGCTTTTGGGGTTTGCCCACAATTTTACTCGCCATAGACACAATCCTATTCAGTTTGTTCTTGCTCTTGACACTTAAAATTTTGGGCTACGATTAAATCTGTGTCTGAGCTTCAGATTGCTTTGACTAGAGTTTGGAAGAGCGAGCAGCAAACACACCTTGGTTTGGTAAAAGATTCTTGCACTTTAACGCCGACAATCCAGCGACTATTCGATAGTCACTGACATTTATTCAGTAATTGATCGACCCCACAGAACAGCCCACAGTGGTTGTGTCATCACTCCACAGGAAACACATCCTCAATTGTCTCAAAGGGCTTAATGCGCAGCGGGGAGAGTCTGTGACCGGTAGTTGACATCAGCAGAGTCTGTCTCAACATTTGTGTCTGCACTTTTGTGTTGCTGTAGCAGCGTAACGCGTTCGTTGACATTGTAAGAGTCATGCTCAGTCTCTGAATTTTATCTCTTTCTCTCTCATCCCACAATACCTGTATTTCCAACAACTGTCTCCAATGTATGTTAAGTTTATAGACGGCCACTACAGTTATTTTCTGATTGAAATCACAATTTAAGATATCATGATCATATGATCGCCAAAGCATTTTTTTTTTTTTTTCGCTGCCTTCCTGACTGACCCATAATCTGCTGTGTCAGCTGTTTCACACACACTAACCTGAGTATAAGACCACTGGGCACCTACCTTTTAACCATAAGTCAACACATCAATATATCTTAACAATGGCATAAACAAAAGAAACAGAACGGTTCGTGTTAGCTAAAACTTACTGTTGTGTATTTTCATGCTGCACCAGGGTTGTTGTAGTCACATCTTGATGACATTTCATGCACCATCCCAAGTGGAAAAAAAAAAAAAATAATAAGGAAAAAATATAACAAGAAAAGAAAAAAATAAAATAAATCAAGAATTTAATCTGAGGTCTGACACTTGAAGATGTCCCAAAATGTTTTCCGTATAAGTGACAATACGTGTCAATCTTAATAACATGGCAAGCTGATATTCGACTTATTTTATTTGCATTACTGTGCTGCATTCACTCATGTGTGTTAAATCCAAAATGTCTCATATTCAAAAGGAGTCAGAAGTTCTTCTTGTTCTCTCAGGCTCTTTGGATTTTTTTTACTTTAAATTTCCAAACGCTACTTAACACCAACCAATTTAAAGATTTTATATGAGATAAACTGGAGGTTTTAGAGGTTGGAGCTCTTCCAGTAAATACAAAATCATGCCAGTGAGTTTACAAAAGTCAGAAGCTGTTGAGGAAACAAACAAAAAAAATGCTTATGTCCAAAATCAGAGGCAGAAGTTTGATATTTATCTGAGGAGAAACCTGCGACAGTTTCCCTTGAACACTATAAAGAAAATATATCAGAGTAGTAGCCTTTAAGAAAATATAAACACATAAAACTAAATGAGAAAAAAAAAATCAAGTGAGCAGAGGAATAGTTTGAATAAGCTCTGTAAAAAAAAACGACACTAATGTCACTTGATTTCAGTGCAAATAAATGACTTTATTTCATTGCCTTTCCCGTTGTGCTGTCCTCTAGAACAGTGGTTTCCAAAGTGGGGGTCGGGACCCTTTGGGGGGTCCTGAGACAGTGATAGGGGGTCGTGGAATGTGTCCCAAAATCAAAAACTATGAACAATTCATGAACATTTTATCCATTATTGTAAAAATAAAAGCAAAAATAGGGGTGAAAGATAATATAAAATTATGCAAACAGAAAATGTTTTATCTGTTTTTCACATTTCTTTGTAGAAGTCTGATGCTATGAACTCAGCAAAGTGCACATCAGTCGGTAAATTCTCTACTGATCAGTTAAATTAAATATCCTCGGGGGGATGTTGGTTTCTTTTGTCTGTTTTTGGATTGTCCCATTAGTGTTGAGCCACAGCAGGGGGTCCCCAGTCTCTAACGCTGCAATTTTGGGGGTCACAGGCGGAAAAGTTTGGGAACCCCTGCTCTAGAAGTGGAAAATTTCCCTGTTACGTGCTTCCAAAAAGTTTCTAACAGCCGGAAAGAGACGCGCAGACAATATGGAGCTCATAGTGACTGAAGCGTGGGCATAGAAATGTGTTGCAAACTTCCTCTACCACACTCCAGTACTCTGGTAGACTTGTTTGTGATACATTGCCCCCTGCAGTTTGGGAATGGGGGGGTCAATGGACGCTGCATGAAGTGTGAAAAACTATATAAAAGTCACGCGTGCTCTTCCATGCTGACTCCTCACCTCCAACTTCAGAGCGTCATGTTCATGTAGTAACCATAACCCAGCCTCAAGACACCATCCTGTTTCCCCCTCTGTCTTATTGAGCAGAAATCTCACGTTGCCTATAATGAGAGAAAAGACTCGGCTTGTATCTCCTCTCAAAATACCTCCGTTGTCTCGCTCTGCTCTCTTCCCTAAATAATAAATATCCAGAGTTCTGCAGGAATCTCCGATGACCAGCTTCAAGGCTACGAGCTGAGCACGGCTGTAAACAGAGCGGGACTGCTGCAACAACAACAGCAGCACTAGCATTGTGAAAAAAAAACACCACTCCACAGTTTTCTCTAACCTCACATCCAGAGAGGGCAGCGCTTAGAGAAAGGGAAGGAATTATTATACTAAACACGCATCCTTTTTCTCACCACATATCATGAGCAAAGGCACAGATAAGAACTAAAACTGTTTTCATATCTACATTCAGAGCTGATACTCCTGTAATTGTGTGAGGAAAGGAATAAAAAAGCCTCGGCAGATTCTTCCTGTCTGCAGACAAACCACAAAACCGCAGAGACACGGTGAAGGTCTGCCAAAGAAATGTCATCAGAGAAACAGTTTCTGCAAATTACATCGACCTGTTCCCTTGACATGGAGGAATTCTATAATAGAAGTTATTCCTATCTGCTTCCACACAAAGTAGAGAATTAAACTCCTTATATGACGCCTATAGGGAGAAATATAGTTCTTGTAAGTCGTCATAGAATCCGGGGTTTGAAGAGCTCACTGTGTTTGTTAACTGTTATTGATCCACAGGAGAGGAGTCCTTGACCATTTTCCTGGACAAGCAGAAGCTGAATAAGAAGTCGGAGGGAAACAGTAACAGCTCTGTGGTGTCTCTGGAGCTGCTCCATCAGCTGGCTGCTTCCTACTTCACCGATCGAGAAAGCACCCTGAGGCGACTGCACCACCTCCAGATCGCCACTTCTGCCATCAAGGTACTTTACACATTCATGCAGCATGTTCTCATTTATGCTTCATGTTGAGATGTATATTTATTTAAATTATCCCTATGCAAATACACACTTTCTTTGCTCCGTGTAAATATTCAGTTGCACTCACAGGGGGTTTTCATACCCGAGCTTATGATTTCTCAGCCTTTTCTCAGAGAACATGAATGATGACACAAAGATGTTACTTTCACTCGTGGTAAGTGGTTGGGTGAAGCCATTTATTAAGAAGGACTGTTTACACGACAACGTAAACTTCCAAAATGACCCAATCAAAAGTTTACATACCCTAGCTCTTAATTCCATGTATTGCCCCCTTTAACATCAATGACAGTTTGAAATCTTTTGTGGTAGTTGTGGATGAGGGTTTTTATTTTCTCAGATGGTAAAACTGCCCATTCCTTGGCCTTTAAATTTGCGGGCTGTCTCGCAAGGACCGCAGGTTTGAGATCTCCTCAGTATGGCTCAACGATATTGAGGTCAGGAGACTGAGATGGCCACTCCAGAACCTTTACTTTATTCTGCTGTAACCGACGGCAGATAAACTTGGCCTTGTGTTTTGCTTCATTGTCATGTACGTCTCATTTGCAGCTTCTGGGCTAATGAATGCCAATTTTCCTCCAGTATTTCTGATAACATGTTGCACACATCTTGTCAGCCTTTGTAGCTAACTCATCCCCAAAACATCAGCGATCCACCTCCGTGTTTCACAGAGGGAATGGTGTAACTTTAATCTTAGGCCCTGTTCACTCCTCTCTAAATGGTTGTGGTCTAAAAGTACAATTTTGGTCTCATCACTCCAAATGACTGTTCCACAAGTTTAAAAGGCTTGTATTTGTGCTGTTTGGTGTATTGTAAGCAGGTAATTTGTGGCATTTGTGTAGAAATGGCCTTTATCTGGCGAATTGACCATGCAGCCCATTTTTCTTCAAGTGCCTCCTTATTGTGCATCTTGAATCAGCCAGACCACATTCTTATACTCGAATACTGCTTAGTGGTGACCTCAGTTCCTTTGATATCTTTTTATAGTCCTATCTTGTCTGTGTGGTTTGATTATCTTTCCTTTCCTTATCCTTTCCTTCCTTGATCTTTTGACTTTTTTTTTTTTTTTTTTTTTGCTTCCCCCATGACTCAGAATCCAGAGATGTCAGTGAAGCACTAGGTAAACATGCAAGCGTCTATCAGGAGCCCAGAAACTCATTATAATGTCTGTATAATTTTTTTAAAAAAGTAAACATAGTTGTTTGTTAATATTTTTTTCACCCAACGATGAGTGAAAGAAAAGTTTTTGTGTTATCACTAATATTCTCTGAAAAATTACAAGAAATTATAAATTCTGCCAGGGTATGTTAGCGCTCCTCCAGGTCCACCAACATCAGGGCAGACATGAAAACATGAACGCTCCTATAAAGCTATACCTCTGGGATATATTACTCCATGCAGCACCTGTAACAAATGCTCCTGCTTGCTCTAAAGGTATGCACACAAACAATCTTCAGAACAGATTACTCTCAAGGTGCACCATTCCTCAAAGGCCGGCCGAGACGCGAGAGAGGAGGGAGAGGCTGGAAGGTCATATTTCAAAAACGGCAGGCTGCATTACAGCACAGCCTACACGCCGGAGCCCACAGAGGCAGTAAAATGTGGCAAATGTCAAGTTCCTCTTAAGTCCCAGTGGGAGAAGTTTATTTATGCACACTGTACTCTACTGTAACTGTGAGCCATCTGGACACGGCTGCACATGTGGGCTCTTCTGGAGCTGTGAGAAACATATCACATGAGTTATAAAACACTAATTATCCCTTTTTTACCCCAGAAGCTGTTTGCTTTTTAGACAAAGTAGCTCCAGCTCTTAAATGTTGAAGTGTTTTACCACCTCTTCAGCTTGTTCTGTGGTTTGTTTTAGTCACCTCCACACTCTATACTTGACTTACCTTAAGTTGTTTGATTGTCACTTATCCCAAAAAGCCCACCACTGGGTTTTCACCAGCTCTTTTCATCATTAATTGCAAAGAGTAACAGTTTTGTTGTAACCCACTCAAAGAAGGCTGGAAAATAAATCCTATTACCTCCTCTGCTTTGCTTTACCTTGTTGAAATCCCTGTTTTTTTCATCTCCTCCTGTTGAGAAGTGAAAGCAAACCAAGCACTCCTCTTTTTTTTCCCACATGGGAACAGATCTGTTGGCTTTCATGCGACAGCAGCAGGTGTGTGGGTGGGCGGACTGAGCTTTCAAGCTTTAACTTAAATAGCAAATCTCAGTGAAATGAATGTTTGTGAACTGTCAACTGCGTGTGCACCTTGAATACGAGGCTTTATGTATAACTGGCATGAAGCCAGAGGCACTCACAACATGCAGAGGTGAGCCACTTTTGTTGCCAAGAAACACTTGAATAGGGAACGTGAAGCTCTTGATTGCTTGGAAATACTTTTTATTTTTTCCAAGGGAGCCTTGACGAGCTGTATATGAGAACGAGAGAGCACAAAGCTTGCTCGGACTCACCACAAATTGCTTTTACCTAGACTGAAAAGTTTGATTAGTACGAGAACAGAAAATTGAATTTTAATGACTGGAATAAAAGTTTGCTGCACAACATTTTCATAGAGTGTAAGCTGCAGGGAATCTCAGCCTGACAGTTTGCTGCAATGCAGCGTTCTGCTGACAAATGAATAAGATAACCTCTGTGGACTCCACGCTTATCTCAATATTTATTCACGAGATTTGTCACTGCAAACTAGATCTTCAGTGTGAAAGAAGACAAATAGAGCATCACTGTGAGCCTTAGTATGCATGGTATGAATTTTGTTTTCAGAACAGCTACATTACAAGGATGCAGGGCGGCATTACATGTTTACAGAAGGTTAACTGAGCGGAAATACAGCTCCGTCTGCTTGATGTTTGTGCGCCTCAGGGTTAATGAATAACTGAATCGTTCACTAATAAGTCAGCAGTCATTTCTGTGATATCACTGTATCTATGTTTGGCATCTTGTTAGTGAAAAAAACAGTTGATTAAGTAGCAAAACCTGCAATATGGTTGCTTTAACCCTTTACCACAGGGGTGTACAAACTTTTTTCCAATAGGGCCGTATTGTATACAGTGAAAATGACCAGGGCCGGCGACTCGTACTGACGATTTCTTTAAAATAATTTCATCAAGAGAAAAAAAAAAAAAAAAAAAAAAGTTAGTTCAGTCAAACATTCTTGTGCCATTGGAATTGGATTTAAGTAAGTGACAAAACTTAACTTGGTCTTGGTAGAGTGAGTTATGTTATTAGCTTTTTTAGTGTCATTAGTTAGGTAGTTATTTCAAGTTATACGTGTTCTTGTTCAGAACTTCACTATTTTTTCCAGTGAAGCGTGTGTAAAGTTGCTATAGCACCAAAGATAACTTGGGAAAGGTCTCCTTGTGTGGCGGATAGGTCAAATTTTGGAAAATAAATGAATAAATAAATAAAAGAATAAAAATAAGAATCAGGGGAGCTCTTAAAATTGTCCACTTTAAGCTTTTTATATTTTCCCAGCATCAAGGCACTTAAAATGAAAAATTAGGTAACACTTTAGATTAGGGAACACATATTCATTAATTTGTAGTCAATACGTAATACTTAGCAGTTAATAAATGGAAAAGTCTGAATTCATGATGCAATAGATGTAGAATAAGAGGTTAATGCTTGCTTAATAAATACTAATTAGGGGCTAGTAAGTTACTTATATGCATGTTAATAAGCACCTAGTTAAAAGTGAATATGTGTTCCCTAATCTGAAGTGTTACCAAAAATTAGATGTGTGTTGGTGGTTATTTGCTAATTGATGTAATTTTTTCCCCAAAAAACGTTGTCTCAACTTATCAACCAAATAATTCTACATGCTCCTGCTGTGATTGTATGGCGCTTAATAAAGTGCTGATCTACACAGCCATCTGAGCACCTCGGTGCAGAACAAGTGGGACAGGAACAAAATCCAGCTTTTGTCTTTTTCCTTAGAGGCGGATTGTTCTTCAGCTAAAATTGCAATGTCTAAACACAAAACAACAATGTCTTGTATATTTTGGATATTTAAAGCAAACAAAGAAAACAGTCATCATTGATGACAACAGCGCCACCCATTTACACGGACAGTGATTTAACTTACTGCATACATTTTGATTTGTTGCTAATGTCCATATATGAAATTTTTCAGACAGTACGAAGCATTTGCTGTGGTAATGGTGAGATTTTTTTTTCCTCAGTGACCCTGTTGCGCCGCATTATGTAATATTGTAATAAATGTTCACTATATTTTGTAATAACGCCGCATTTTGTAATAATCTGACACATTTTGTAATAAAATCTTTGAACGCAGTGTGTAATGAATTTTCCCGCATTGTGTAATAATCTCTTACATATTCCATCGATTATTATGAAATGCAAGTCTTGCACTCTTTTTCTCTAGGAAATGTAAGAATTTAGTGCATTATGTATCTTCCAACATTTCATTGCACTGAAGATATTCATACCATTAAAACTTATTTAGAGCAATTTTTGTCTCTGTGAACTCTCAAACACAATCTCTATGAATTCAGTTATATTTGACTTAGATTTGACCAATGAATGAGCTTGCTACTTTTTAAAATCAATTTATGTTTTCAATTCATACTGGTATGCTGATAGTCAATGTAATTCTGAAGGTGAGTTGTTTTTTTTCTAACTAAGACATCAGTTTTGTTGGTTTATTACATAATGCACTAAATTCTTACATTTTCTAGAGAAAAAAAGTGCAACAACCGCATTTTGTAATAATCGATGCAATATGTAAGAGATTATTACATAATGCGGGAAAATTTATTACATATTGGGTTCAAAGATTTTATTACAAAATGCAGCGTTATTACAAAATAAAGTGAAAATGTATTACATGATTGCATAATGCTGCGTAACAGACCCTGTTATTGTCCACAAGCATAGACTGTATAATAAAGGCAACATGTAGATAATAGAAATATGCACATGCACTTAGATTGGAAAGTTGTGGTGTGCACTGTAAAAAAAAAAAAAAAAAGTTCAAAAGGCAACTATGTAATTCAAACCCTACTCTCAAGGTTTTTCTCTGGGTTTTTGACTAGGGAGCCATTTTGGCCGGTGTTAACTGTTGCCCATGTACGATGGCTAAAGTCCTTGAAGTGTGCAGCCAGGTTTGATTCCAATCTGTGGTTCTCAGTCTGTATGTCGCTCCCTTCTATCTGTCCCTCTCTAGTTTCAACTATCTCTTTTCAGGGATCAGATCAAACACTTTTAATTTTGTGCTGAATTTCATACATACTCTGTTGTAAACCTTTTTTTGCTGCTTATGTATTTTCTTGAGCTCCATGAATGATTAAAGCACATGAAGGTTTGCAAGTGTTATGTGTTGGATTGGTTTCAGTCCATCCATACACAAATAATACAACTAAAAATAAAAAAAAACACAGTAAGAGAGAGCACATTTTGAAACATCCCGTGCAGCTACTCCAAGCTGTTGAGCCTGTTTTCACCATATGAAATAACTATTTGAATATCAGGCACATAGGACCTGCTCCTGATTTATATAGATCTTTTTTTTTTCTTTCAAGAGGAAGAAAAAAAAGTTCTCCATTTTCTCCTCTGTGAAGTCATCATTTCTATGTGTCCCCGTCAACAGAAGGAGAAAAAAGGAGAATAGTTTTATAATGCATGATAGGAAATCTCAGAGAAGCACTCTCAGTCTGAGTAACAGCAGCTGTCAGCAGCAAGGACGCACCAATGACTCTCCCAAACTCTTTTAAAGAGCAGAAAGTCGTCCCGTCCGCCCACCTCATACATTCAGAGCAGTAAGCTGATGGAGAAGGCTTTAGTAAAAGCAACTTTAAAACAGGAGCTAGATGCAACAGAATAACATAAAGCAGCCAAGTGAAGCTGCCCCAGAGGTATCGTATTGCCAACAAAGAAAGAAACAAAGTTATCACAGCCAGAGCTCGAGAGACTCCGAGAGGAAACCGACTGAAATTACAAATCAGAGGCTGCTGCCTTCAGGTGAAAACATTTTACCCCAAACATATTCTGAAATGGAGGAAACTTTCACTGCGAAAAATTCTGCTAAACATCCAAATCTAGAGGGGAAATTAAAATAGATTTGAAGAACAGATGAAAACATCCAATTGGTTAAGCAGCCAATAGTTCTTTCTCTAAAGCAAAATAACTGTTTTATATTTGATCATTCAAATACAGTAAATTTATGCATGAAAAACTCATATGAACTCGTTCGGCCTCTGTGGGATTTTATCAGTGTTGAACATGAATGAAGTTTCTTGAGTTCATTATCAAGTTCAGTATGTAGACCAGTGATTCCCAACCTGTGGGTCGTGGCCCCCTGGTGGGCCGCAAAGGTGTTGCAGGTGGGCCCCAAAATCGTTTCCAAAGTAGTTTGATTTTAGTTTGAATGTGTGTGTGTGTGTGTGTGTGTGTGTGTGTGTGTGTGTGTGTGTGTGTGTGGGAGGGGTGTTTACATAACGATAAGAACATACAGAATAATGTTTTTAAGGTAAAAACTCATTCCAGGGATACCAAATAGTTTCTGGTCATTTATTTTGCTTCCATCACATTTTTAACTCACTGTGGTCTCGTTTTGATCCACTGAGTCAAGACCAAACTCAGAAGATTTTTGAAGTGCAAATATATGATGTGGATTCAGCATTTAGTGCTTGATGAAAGCAGAAAAAACATAGAATATTTAGTTTTTTCAGAATGTAACTAAAGCAAACCACAGATTTTCCATAAATGTTCAAAGAGACATGAGAATCAAGGTGATGTTAGTTAAATTCTTGTCTTTTCTGCTTAGTTAACGAAGGTTGTTGACGTCATGACACATTCAGGTACTCTGGGAAACTTGAGACTCTGGCAATTTTGCCAGGTTTTACAGGTTTTGGAATGGAGAAATGGTTTGTCGTTTAGGGGTAAGTTTTTTGTTGTTTTTTTTGCTCCTGCCAGTAAATTTGGTATCCCAAGTGTTAAACATGTTTAAGTATTTATGTATTATATAAAAGTATCCTGACAAGGCATCGCATGGCTTCTATATTTAAGGGGTTGGAGGTGGGCCGCGAAAATTTTTAAGACTTAAAAGTGGGCCCTGAGTCAGAGAAGGTCGGGAACCACTGATCTAGACTTTACTTTGAGATTTAGTGAGGCTTGGCTTTTTCATTCCACAACACCTAAAGGACAAAAAAAACCACTCTTTTGTACTCATATAAAGTTTGATTTGCTTGAATTGATAAGGCAATGAACTGCAATAAAGGGTTTATCTGAGTCAGAAATGTCAAACATGTGGCCCAAAGGTCAAATCCAGGCCGCCAAAGGATCCACTCCAGGTCCACACTGATGTGCCTCACTACAGTCACAATATAAGAGAATAATTTAACCTTCTTTCTCACCAACTTCTGTTTGTACATTATGGCGTGTCAGTTCAGGTGGTCAAAATTACTTCATAGATGTAGAAATGAATTTAAGTTAATCATTTTCACATCTCGACTATGAAGTAAAACACTTCACTGCTCAGTTTTCTAGAAACCTGTGACTAAATGTTTTATTCTTTTGCAGTCAATGTTATCTGTAAAATGTCATCCATACTTCTCAATCATAAACTGAAGCACAGTATCAATAACTTTTTTTTTGTAATAAATTCCATGTTTTTCAAGATGATATGAACAAAAAAAAAGTTAATTCTATGTGAACACTTTCATAATAAACCGTAAATTCTGGGCTATAAGGCGCACCTGGACATAAGCCGCACCAGCTACATTTGGGGGAAACTGCAGTTTGTTCCACATATTAGTCGCAACCGACCAAAAGCCGCAGGTGTTTTCATGTGTAATATATATAAGGAGAGGATTGTCGGGACAGAGATGACTGTTTGGGAGTGTGAAGCGTCCCATTTATTAACATTTGAGGAAAAATAAATCTTTCAATCAATCAAACTTTCACACCTTTGACATGATGAACACCATTTTTGCAGTGTACAAATAATACAACAGTGCGTTCCCAGCACACATCCTGCACTCATAGCAGCAGTGCAGTAAAACCAAAACAAAGCTAACAGCACTTGATGAGGCAATGGCGTTAAATGTCTAAATGTAATTCATTTTCAAAAGTGCTTTCCTGTAACACGGCAGTGAAGGTGCAGTAACACGGTAACTTACAAAAATAACCAGCATCTTTTCCAAAAAGTGCCAACACAGCAGTAAAGGCGCAGTAACGCTGCTGTTTACTGTGTCAAAATAATCAGCTACTATACCAGAAAAGTCAGTCATTAATCCTCCTGTCATCATCTTCCTCCTGCGTACTAAAACCACAGAAGTCTTCATCAGTGTCTGAAACAAACTCATTGCATTAGTTCTTCACGCTATCGTCTCCAACGTCTCACCAATGGTTCATTGATGCCAAGGGCACGTGCAGCAGCTCTATCTCCTTCTTTGTCAGCCACATCGATTACCTTTAACTTAAAAGCAGCATCATATGCACTTTTCCGTTTATTCTCCAAAATGAGGGGATGTGCATGAACACTTCCTTGGCACAAACTGTCTCGCTCTCCTACTGTCAGTCTTGCGCTCGTTACCTGGCGCCAACTGTGGCCGTTAGCTGTAAAAATCCATAGGACTGAGCGGCGCTGTTCTAGGAGCCACAGGGGTCCATGGCAAGTGAAAAAAGTAGCGGCTTGTGGTCCGGAAATTACCGTACTATTTGCACGTAAACAAAGAAAAACATTTCTTCAATTTGTTATTTGCAGGTTACTATGCTCTGGTTTTACTGATATTTTCCTCAAAATAAAACAAGTTTGACACCTCTGATCTACAAAGTAGTGTCAAATAGTGTCATCGTACCTGTGTTTCATGCACCTCCATGATGCAACGTGGAGCAAATACTGAGAAAATATCTCTCAAATGGGGCAGTTCATTTACTGCCTGTTACCATGGCTATGACAAAGAAGGGTGATGAATCTTGAGTCTGTGTGTAGACTTTTTAAAATGAAGAATGCACTGTGCAACATGTCAAATCAACAATATCACAATCAGAATCAACTTTATTCGCCAGGTATGCTTGAACATACAAGAAATCTGTTATGGTATACTGTGCTCTCTTGTACAAGGTTGTGTTAAGGCCATATTGACAATTCTAATTGGTGTAGCTTGAATATTCCAGTTGATCAGAACATGTGCTCCAACTTTGACTCTAGAAGTCACAAAGATTGAGTTTTCCTTATACTGGAATAACATTTAATCTGACAGATCTTCAGACTATGACCCAACTTTGTCCACCACTGAAAAAGATCCAAGGACTAAAGCTCTATCTGTCTTTTTAAGTGTTGGGAAAATGACTTAAGTTTCCCAAAAAAAGTAACTGAGTTGGTAAATGAATTACTCATTCATTGATGTAATGAGTTACAAGGGAAAATAATAGTTGTGTTACATTTTGAAAATTCTTCAAACATATAATAGAATTCTGGTTTTTGAGCAGCTTTTGCTCTGGGACACAATGTTCACTTCACGTTCTTGTTCTTCTTCATCAATGGCGTTGAAGAAGTGCCTGTGCTTCCATCTCATAAACGCCATTTTTAACTCAACAGACGCTCTGGACTCACCATTGTTGTTTTTAGTTCTCTTGTGTGGCTGTTTGTGGCACATTGAGGTTTGTAACAACAACACCCATCTACCTGAACTTTGGCTCTGATTGACTTACCATGAAATTGCACTCTGCCTTTAGCCAATCATCATTACTTATGAGTCCATCATCCCTCCCCCTCACCAAAGAAGGACCATAAAACACTTTTATTTGCTGCTTCTGTCCTGTACCTGGCTGAACACACAAGGTCAGAGAACAGTTGTTAGATACCAGTGCATAATAATGGGCCACATTCACTGTCAGTAATGGTGTTAATATTTGAAATAGTGACTAATTTGATTAACTGTTATTCCCAACACTTGTGTCCTCAAGTAGAGGGTTCACCTGCACTTGTTTGTGGAAAAAATACATTTGAAAAATGCAAACAAACTTAAAAGTGAAAAATTTAACATCTGAACAAGCTAACCATGAATAATCCCATATTATAGGAATTACAAACAGGAAAAATATCCCTCAAGTTTAATTAATGTTTAATTTCCACTAATACAAAGACAGGTAATATACAAAAGGAATAAGATCCTTTTCAGAGGTTTTTTTTTTTTTTTTTTTTTTTTTTTTTCCCATGATGAAAACGTTTCCTCATGACTGCTCTTTACCCTTCAACTACCCCACCAAGAAAAAAAGAGAAGAATAGAAACATTTTAGTTTACATTTCTTGTCGCAATGGGCGTGTAATAGCCACAATCTTCTTCTTCTTTTTCTTTGTTTAAGCAAATCTTTTAGTTTTCAAAACACTGACCTCTACCCAATGGCTGATGTGTCACTTAGTGGTTAAAATTTCATACAAAGACCACAAGTAGTAGGAAAATGTCACATAAAATGCTAATTTTGAAAGACATTAATGACTCATAAATATCCATGGTATTGAAGAAGTTTGATTTCTATTGGTTGTAATTGTTGTAATTTGTCTTATCATAATGTCTGATTTATATGACGCGTGCTGCTGCCCTCTTAGCCAGGTCAACCTTGCGAAAGAGATCCTGATTTCAACAGGTTCTTTACCTGATAAAGGTTAAAATAAATTTAAAAAATCTGTAAGTATGCCACAAAATATTGAGCAATGTTATTCCAACCAAGGGACATATTGCATGAAACAAGGAAAATCTGCATTTGCTAATTTTCATCTTGATTAAAGTACGATAAGTAATAATTCTCGTTTTTTACTTGTAATTGAATACTACAGCTCAAAACATTCATTTTGCTTGAAAAAAGAAAAATGAAAGAACAAAGTGCAAAACAAAAGCACATTTGTATGTTCTCAACATGTCATTTCAACAACTCAACTATGGTAGTGCAACAAAAAAATAAATAAGTAAATAAATAAAAGGTAACACTTTGGATTAGGGAACATATTCACTTTTACCTAGGTGCTTATTAACATGCATATAAGTAACTTACTAGCCCCTAATTATTATTTATTAAGCATGCATTAACCCCTTATTCTACATCTATTGCATCATGAAATCAGACTTTTCCATTCATTAACTCCTAATTATTACTTATTGACTACAAATTAATGAATATGTGTTCCCTAATCTAAAGTATTACCAAACAAAACAAAAAAAAAATTGAGGCATAAGATCCATTGCATACTTCTTCCAAGTGGTAGAGCTGCATAAATCAGTTTTTGAGTTAAGTTAGGGACTCCTCCTATTGAAAAATCATAACTCAAAATATCTTAAACTATTCGGTTGAGGAGGTAGTTAAAGGGTTAAGAGCTCACTGGTGGTGACATTTTGTCAGATGTCTAACTGATGGAAATCCACAGAATATTCCAATTTTGGTTCTTTTGACATATTTCTTTCTGAATTACTCCTACTGCTTTATGCACATATAAAAGGTGATGTCACAAACCTGTGTCCACGGAGACAAATCAAACTCAGAAACAAAACCTTGTGACAAGTGTGGGTTGTTGCCCCTGTTGTTTTTCTGTTTTGTTTTGTTTTGTTTTTCCCAAGGCTGACTCATACCAAAGGCTGAAAATATTGACATTGAGCTTGAACACTGCAGGGAAATGGGCTGATTAAAGGGGTTGCTCTAAACAGGGACTGAATATTCCCCACTCTTCCATTAGGTCCACATGAAGTGGTACAAGTGTAAGCAAATCATGGGGGCCAATGAGGCTGGTGGGTTGTTGAAGCTAAATAAACCTCTGTGGAGAGTCGGGGGCTGATGGAGCGACGGTTTAGAATGTCGATAAGCATGATGAGTCAGATTAAACTTGGCAATTATGGCCTGAGTGAACCTAACCAGGGCTAGGCTTTGTTAGAAAATCAAAAACAAAATCAAGAACAGCAACATTAAGATAGACTTACAACAACAATACACACAAAATATATATAGATACTAAGATTTTTAAAGGTCTTCGACTAGAGGAGGTGTATGGAGTTAAAACAGTGTCAAAATTCACAAATGCACACAGAAGGATCCACAAATGCACAGACAAATCCACAAGTGCAAAAACAGATTCACAAATGCACAGACAAATCCACAAGTGCAAAAACAGATTCACAAATGCACAGACGCTAAACAATCACACTGAAACAAACCCTCGAAGCTGCGCTGCTGTGATTGGCTGAACAGGAGGGAGACATCTGATTGGCTACAGACATTGGTCTGTGCATTTGTGAATCTGAGCGCGTCAGGGGAGTGTCAAAAATCCACACACAAATGCACAGCGAAATATATCTGTCAGTGCATTTGCGTGTCTCTCTCTGTGCATTTGTGGATTTGTCTGTGCATTTGTGAATCTGTTTTTGCATTTGTGGATTTGTCTGTGCATTGGTGAATCTGTTTTTGCATTTGTGAATCTGTTTTTTTGCATTTGTGGATTTGTCTGTGCATTTGTGGATCCTTCGGTGTGCATTTGTGAATTTTGACACTGTTTTAACTCCATAGAGGTGCCTCACCACCAAAATTTAATGCCTCAATCTAAAGCCTCAAAGGTGCATAAGGAATTTGTTCTCTTAGAAGTTTGAACTAATTTTGTTTTATCTCAAAAACCTCAAGAGAATGATGTCATTAATCACAATAACTCAAGAGGAATCTGTGCCTGAGCCGTCATTTTTTCCCACCAGTTTCCTCTAATGACAAAATGATCTAATTAGATCGTGGAACATGGAGCTGCATATATTTGCATATTAATGATGGAATGATACTAAACAGATTCTTTTTTCTCCTCTCTGCTTTAGAATAAGCTTTCTATGACATTTATAGATGTAGACAAAGACTTTCTGTGCTTTCTTTAATCCTCTGATTCATGAATTCATCTATTCTCATCAGCATGTAAAGTTTAAGATCTGATTCAAATCAAACTAATGAAAAAGTCAAACTGCACATATGGACTTGTTTATCCGTCAGTAATGAAAGGAAGAAGCTGCGTCTCACTCTGAAGACTGACAGGCAGGTAAATAGTTCTGTCCTTTACTGAACAGCCAGTGATTTTTGCACATCCGCCCACCCGCAAACACACACTTCAGGCTGCGTGCCTAATAAACACACACTTCAAACCGCACACCTAATAAACACACTCCCACTTGCGCTCAGAGGAGAGCATCCTTTACATGCTTTTCTCTAAATGAGGATCTGTGGTGTTGGAGCCACCTGCCGCGTCGCTTTCTGCCAGATCAACTCGTCAGGGGGGGAGAGGAAGCCACTCTGAGTGGGAGGTACTTGACCTGTGTCCATGAACGCCTCTGGGCTCCGTGTCGCCAAAGCAGTCGGCGGTAGGTGGGAGGGAAATGCATTATCTTTATCACCAGTAACAAAGTGGAGGAAATGCAATCAAGC
>RPOG01002123.1:0-106667 GCA_008086565.1 Thalassoma bifasciatum | reverse complement strand
GTCAGCCAATAAGCAGACAGTTATTAATCTATTAAAATGAGCGCATGTGGATGGGGGATTATTGATTAAGTAATTAAGGAATGTGGGAGTGCAACTTGGAGTCAGGTGTACTGTTGAAACGCATGATGAATTTGAAATGTTATATTTCTATATTTCTTTTTGAAATACATTAAATGCAGAAAATTTAACCCAATTTTCAGCTCCATACTCAACTTGTACTGTAGTTATGTTGCATTTCAAGCAAGATTCTTCAATTTATTTCTAAAACTATTTGTGATAAATGCAAAAGAACTCATCATGGCATTAAGTGGCATTGCTCATGCTTGATGAGCGTTGGTGGGCGTCAGCTGCTAAAGTGCGGATTCTGCTTAGGCGTCAAATTCCCAGGGATTGGATGTCTGCAGGCCATATACAGCGACGCGTAATGTGTTGAGCCTGAAATAGCCGGACTAATTTTCACCGAGCTCGAGAATCCTGAGGAGACACTACCTCCTGCTGCATCACATGATTTATATAAACATGCTTATAACAAACCCAAGTGATGCAATAACATAGATGTGATAGAAAATGCATTATTACTAGTCTGGGAATGTCCAATTTTGACTGTGCGTAATGGGACTTGACTTTCCCGAGACGTCATCTTACAAGATATTAGAGGAGCCTATGTGTCATTGATAATAGCTTTATCGATAAATAACAATCTGGTTTCAGTTTATAATTTATTCACATGGTTTGAATGACAATCATGGTTAAATTTTCACAAAGCATGAAGTAACACAGTGGCCCCTGTTCTCTTCCAGACTGACGCGCAACAAGAGGCCCGCTCCTACCTGAGCGAGGAAATGTTGGCTGGTGAGTATAGGCTGAAGTATCGCGTTACTCTGCCCCCCCAAAAACATGAACAAAATTCACTTTACAATTCCAAACAAAATTATTTTTTTTTTCTGATGAAGTATCAAATCACTTCAGTTTGAATTAGCTATCAAAGTCAACCCCCTTGTTAGAATAAACTTCCAAAAAATTCAGACCACGTAAATCTTCTCATTAGAGGAATTTCACATAAACTCAAAAAAATGAAACATCGACTTTAAATAAATGTATTATCCCAATTGGTTCCCTCTTAATAGGTTGGTTGAAAGCTATAACTTTAGGGTCAACTAAGTCGAAGGTAAATTTATTGCTTTCAACCAACCTGTTGCATTCATATAGAGCTAGTTTACATGATAAATTCATTTAAAGTCGATGTGTCATTGTTTTGAGTGTTATGCTTTTATTTTAAAGAGCAACAGAATACAGTATTATCACAGCTGTTAGCGGGTCTGTCACAGTTGTTAAGAGTCTCTATACAGATCCCTGAAGTTTATTTTGTTATATAACCATACCACACAGTCCATCAATTTGACCCTCTCCCCACTTTGATGTCTTCAGAGTTCAAAGCCGCCTTCGACATGTTTGACACCGACGGTGGCGGTGATATCAGCACCAAGGAGTTGGGTACCGTGATGAGAATGTTGGGTCAAAACCCGACAAGAGAGGAGTTGGATGAAATCATCGAGGAGGTCGATGAGGACGGTGAGCAACGGATTGTTCTCTCTGAAAGTACAATCCCATTGTGCGCAATGGGTTCAAACACATGCACAAGCAGTCAAGCAATGCATCACAACTCCACTTCATAGATTGTGCACATACATAATAGAAAATACATAAGCTCATATGAAGAATGTTTCTTTGAGGATGGGGAGATTTGGGTGCAGGAGCGCAATAATGCCACACTTGATCGACTTATTTTTTTTTTTTATCAGACATGTTTATAAGAATAATAGATATAAGATTCAATTTTGTTCATCGTATGATTTCATATGTTATGTTTTCAAACAGAGTCCACTTCATACAAGTCTGTTCTTTAAGTATCATTCATGCGTAAAAGCGTGCGCAAAGACGAGAACTCCGTCGAGTCCCGAAGAGAGTGCACGACAATTCAACTTGGTGTTGATTGATAATGTTTTTGGTGCATGACATAACCTCAGGTAGCGGTACCATTGACTTCGAGGAGTTCTTGGTCATGATGGTGAGGCTGCTAAAGGAGGACCAGGCCGGCAAGAGCGAGGAAGAGTTGGCAGAGTGCTTCCGTGTGTTCGACAAGTACGTTCTTCATTCCATTCCATCGAATACGGTTCACTTACTATGCAAACCCACTTGTATTTAATTGTATTATTTGTTTACTGACACGTTGATTTCTGTCCTACGTAGGAACGGTGACGGCTACATCGACAGAGAGGAGTTCGCCCTTATCATCCGCAGCACCGGCGAGCCAATCACAGAGGACGAGATTGATGAGCTGATGAAGGATGGAGACAAGAACGCAGACGGCATGCTCGACTTTGACGGTACGTGCATGATGAGGTTATGTCATATTTTAGCCACAAGACTTTGGGAGATTTTGAGCACGTTGATGAATTCACAACTAAACACTCAGGAGCCAACCGTAAATATACTTTTTAGCATCCATACATACTTTTTTTGTAGGGCCATAACTTATTTTGTAGTAGTTTGTAAATTTTAATTGACTTGACCCCTTGTGTTTCTAGACAAGAAGTTTCATCTTTTATGTCTCATATCAAAGTCAAGTAATAAAACAGAGATGGAAGACATTGACACACATAGCCCAGTTAGACTGAAAAATATATTGATGAAAAGAGCTGCCATCAAATTTTATGAGATCTTTTTTTTTTTTTTTTTTTTTCAATCACTAACAGAAGTTATCTTGATGAAATGAGATGTCTTGTCAACTCTTGTCTCAGTGTGGTTGATTTAGACCTGATAGTTTACTTGATTTTTGCTTGAAATGATTAATGTTTCAGCTTTACTAAACCCTTCAGTTAAATTCTCCTTTTGTTTTTATTGATTTAATTTGTATTTGTTAACCTATACCATTGCACCCCTTTATGTACAGCTAGGTCTCATATCCTCATATCCCTCCTCACTCATTACAATTTGTTACAACTGACAAAGACATTGTGGGTATGACTTGAAAGCTGTAGCTTTACTCAACAGCTGGGAGGGGCTGAGGTGATTGTTAAGTCAACATGCATTACGAATTTATATGGACACAGACTTTCAAGTTGAAACATCTTTTTTAGTTGAGTCAATTCCAACTTAAAATGAAGTGTTATCGCAACAACTTCAGTAATCTTTTGTCATGAAGACAAAGAATAATGTGCTAGAATTGAAATGGCAAAAAATACTTTGTAAATCTCAGAAGGAAAATTTCATATAAATAACAAACAAAATATCCAAATAAATGATATGAAAAATAAAAGAATTCCAAATGTGCAAAACCACTTTTTTACAGTGTATGTCAGATGGACTTTATATTGAGTTTTTTGGGGGGGTACACTGCTGCCTGTGTTGATGATAGTGGTTACTGAAAGTTTCCATCTCTCGTTTTCAGAATTCCTCAAGATGATGGAGAATGTGCAGTAAAACCAGAAAGACTCATGGACATTCCTCCTTCCCCTTTACCCCTCACTGACACACTCAAATCACCCCATCACCTCCCATCCCCCCACCTCCCTCCTGTCCACCTGATTCACTGCCTCACCGCTCCATCCTTGCAGACATCCTCAACAGAGAGCTAGGACAAACAGTGGTGGGTTGCTGGCTGGTAAACATCCCTCTCCAGCTCGCGTTGTGAAAACAGAAAGCCCTTGGATGCAGTTCTCACATTGCGTTACCACCGGCGACCCACCTTCTTGCTGGTTAAGCTCTGATCTAGATATAGTCTAGATAGAACTGCAGCCTGAGACCTGCTGCTTAGACCAATTAATTCAACCACTTCACTGTACAAAGAAGTAATTTGCTTGAACAGAATAAATGAACTAACACATGCTCACTGGTAGTTGGTCTGTTATATTTATGGTCTGTGTAAAAAATTGTATTTTGAGGAATTCAATAAAATCTGTTTGTTTCTTCTTTTTGTCCATTGTGTTTGAACCACAGCGGGAAATGTGTCAACAGGTTGAGTGATGATAAAGAAAACTGACAGAAGCGATGCAGAAGGTTGTCCTTTTCTGGGGGCTGATTCTGGGATTGACAAAAAATAGAAAGTTTGGTTCAATACCATTAATTTTTTTTTTTTTTAAGTCCTGACCTGTATCCTGACTGTGGTTAGGAACCATCATCATGCAGTTTGATATCATCACTGTCCCCAGCCTATCATTTTGTGCTCTATCTTAAAAAAATTAAGATTTTGTACATAAAATGTTATAGGAGAGAGTGGGGTACAATGAGCCAGTGGAATAGATGAAACATAAGATTCATTAATTTTCCTCACATTTGAATCAAATCACAGACTTTTTATTTTTATTTTTGCCACTTCCAACTTTGTTTAATCTAACGTAAAGTTTCCTTTAAGATAATTTAAAATCATGCTCAGGTTCACGCTGGAAAGAGTAAATTGGTAAATCGAACCCCCAGGTGGTTCAATTTACCATCTGACGAGGATCAACATCTCCCTCAGCTGGGGTAAGTTGAGCCACAAGACAACTTCTTTAAAAAAGTCATATTTTCATTGTCTGTTGTCATGGATGAATTCTTTGCATTTCCACTGACAGGAACCATCCTGAAACAAAGGTAAATGTTTTTGTTCTATTTCTGTTTCACTCTCCCTTGCTTAGAGCCCTGGTTCTCAATCTTTTTCAGTCATGACCTGTAGTTTAACATGAACTGGTATCTGGGACCACCTGGGTTTATTTTAATTAGAGAAAACAAAAATCTTGTACTATTTGAAACCTGAACCAGTGGGGACAAAAACATCTCAAGTTTGTTTTTGAATGTTTAGGTTGTTGAGTGTGAGAGTCAACATTTATGTTTTTCCACTTTTTGAGTTAAAGACAAAAATGATGTCTGAATTGCTTGTAAAACGCAAAAAAATATATATACATGCCGATGGGATTAGAAAACTTTGCACTTTGAGTTTCTTGAAATTGAAATGTCTTAATACGATAGTTTTTTTTACCCATTTAGAATTTATTTTTTAACTTGTTTTATGCAATTCAGACAATTTTTGTCTTTAAATAACTAAAAATTAGACATTTCTGGACTTGTCGCTTGAATGCCGCTCATTGAGAATAAAAAAAAAAATCTCTAAAAATAAGACATTAACACTTGCATCGATTTTAGTTTTTGCGGTGCAAAATATCAACGAGTTTATTAACACTCACTCATGCAGTACACTGAAAATTAAATTATACAAATGAAGCTAATACAACAAATTGTGGAAAAATAATGAATCAGAAAACAACTAAAACAACCCTGCCTGAGTATTTGTAATTCAATATCAATTAGAAAGTCATCTTGTGACCCCCATTTGGATCAGGACCCCAAGGTTGAGACTGGCTTACCAAAAGGACAGCAGAAGTGAAGAGTGGCTCATTTTACCCCACTCTCCCCTACTATTTAATATCAATGGTAATGTCTTAGAGACCCTCAGTTTAACATTCAAACTCAACTTTAACATTCACTCAAAAGCAATAAAAAGAAGACGCTAAAGACAGAACTTTATTTTTGTTTTATTTCTCCAGTATTAAAAAAAAAAATCTTGTGTTCAAATGAAACCAAGGACTTTTCCCCCTTTAGTTGTTACAGTATGATGCTGTGATGAACTGTCTTAACAACAAAGAAAAAAAGAGGAAATAAGCTGTCGAGCGAAGTTGGGTTAAAAAAAACAGTATCCAGTCAGTTTAAGAGCCGTAGTTTGCTTCATCGAAAGCTTTCCTGGCTCTTTTCAGCTCCTCGTTCATGGTCAGAAGGTCTTTGACTCTGGCGAATTTCCTGGGATCTTTTCTAATGAGGAAAACTATGTCCTCCACCTGGACGCGCCCCTGTCGGCCTATAGACATGGCTTTGTGGGTCATCTCCGTGATGAACTCGATCACCAGATCCTCCAGGATATCCACGGACTCAGTGTAAGGGTTCTGGTCGTCTCCAAAGCCGTACATCATACAGCGGAGCTCCTTGGAGAAAAGCCTCTTTCTCTTCCCGTGACAAACATCCACCCCGCTGGAGCCGTCCTCCACCTCCTCATCGAAGCCTGGTTCTTCCTCTTCTTCCGCCATTCTGCTCAAGAGCAACGATTAAATATTCAACTCTGAGTAAGTGCAGTTTAAATTTTCACTCTATAGTTATAGTTAAGGACACAAAACGTTGAATTTTACCTTTCTCAGTGCTGGAGCCAGACAAGAGCCTGATACCCGTGTTTACTTCCGCCTGTACCGGAAGTTCAATGAGCAGCGTTAACACCCAAACTATAAAATACTGCCCCTGGCGGTAACTTCCACGAACTCCTCATCTTATTTTATTTTATTCACTACGATGGAGTATTTACGGAAGAGGATTAGGGCCACTGAGAAAAAAAAAATTCCAAAAAAAAAAAAGTCAGAATTCTGAGAAAAAAGTCAGAATTCTGACTTTAATCTCAGACTCCTGACTTTTTTCTCACATTTCTGACTTTAAACTCAGAATTCTGACTTTTTTCTCAGAATTCTGACTTTAATCTCAGAATTCTGAGAAAAAAGTCAGAATTCTACGGAAGAGGATTAGGGCCACTGAGAAAAAAAAAATCTTAAAAAAAAAAAAAGTCAGAATTCTGAGAAAAAAGTCAGAATTCTGAGATTAAAGTCAGAATTTTGAGAAAAAACTCAGAATTCTGACTTTTTTTTTTTTTTGAATTTTTTTTTTTCTCAGTGGCCCTAATCCCCTTCTGTAAGTATTAGGTCCACAATAACATTTTTTTTTCGTTTATATATCACTGCGAGCTTAAAGTCTGAATTAATTATTTTATTACGAGAAGAAAGTCAAAGTTAATTATTTGTACCACGAGTTTAAAGTCGAAATTAATTATTTAACTTCGAGATTTAAGTCGAAAATAATGACGTAATTTACATAATATAAAAAAGTCGAATTTTAATCGAGGGCAGTCTACGAGGAGGAGGATATGAGGACCACAGAGCATTTCGTCAAATTATACTGTCACTTGGGTTTAACAAAAAAAAAAAAAAAAACTGCAGCACTCCCATCCTCGTTTTATTCTTCTTTTCTTTTTCTGATTTGATCGTTTCCTTCCCTGCTTCCGATACAACTTTACTTGGACTTTAATCTCTTAGTATTACGCAATAAACACAAGTTAAAGCCTCGATGACAACACCACTCTGACTGAAGTAAAGCAGTAAAGAAAAAAAATTAAATTTTCTCTGCTGAAAAGTTTTTCCGTGAGTGATGCTAAATGATCTGTTACAGCAGGAAATGTGCTGTTTGGATGTTTGACTTGTCCACTGTCTTACTCTGTAGTTATTCAGAAAGTCCTCTAATAATTATTCTCTTCCCTTCCAACACATGATAAAAAGTCTAATTTCTCTGAGATTTGTAGCTGTTTTAAAATGAGGTTATTACAGAGAAAGTAGAGGCCAGTGTGAGGATTCACATCATGTTAGTGACTGATACAACTGATCTAGGACCTCACTAACATGTAGCACTGCACCACAACTGAGGGAGACATGAGAGAGAACAGGAGCAGACTCTTGACCTCAGACAGTCAGAAAACTCTTGTTTCTCTTCAGATCGTATAAATCTTTCGCCTTTTACTAAAGATTTCCGTGGAGAGGAACAACAAGAGACTATCTCAATTTTTTGATGCCCTGCTTTGATGTGGGGCTTTTCTTTGACTGGTATAATGGAAATTCATGGTCTATAAACCTGTCCATCAGTGTTCGTGTCAATGTTCAGTACGTTTCGAGTTAGTGTTTGTGGGTATCTATGAATGCTCAGGTGAACATCAAGGAAATGCTTTTTTGAAGTGCTGTAATATTAAAATATGGAATGTTTAAAGGAACCCTGAACTTCTGATTACCTGTCCATGTCCATTACTTATGTCAGGACCTTTTTCCTTTGAACAATATGACAACAATATGTCACTCTTTGAAGCCAATTCCACACGCAACAGTATGAAAATAAAAAGACTGTCTTTGCTTCAGGCTTTTACTGAGACAGTCCTGACCAGTTCAGAGTCCAGGGGGAAATGAGGTGAAGGCTAATGTGTTGATTTTGAGCAGGGAGCAAGAACCAGGAATTAATTTCTCTATTCTTGTGACATGTAGCACTGCACCACAACTGAGGGAGACATGAGAGAGAATAGGAGCAGACTCTTGACCTCAGACAGTCAGAAAACTCTTGTTTCTCTTCAGATCGTATAAATCTTTCGCCTTTTACTAAAGATTTCCGTGGAGAGGAACAACAAGAGAATATCTCAATTTTTTGATGCCCTGCTGTGATGTGGGGCTCCCTTTGACCTGTCCAATACAAAGTGTTGTTTATCACAGAGTGTAACTGTGTGCGTATTTATTTGACAGTGTCCTGCAGCCACAGGGCAGAGGAGTCTGAGCCTCACTGCAGATAATGAGAAATCAGAAAAGATATTTCTGATCCATTGCTCACAGTTTAATTGTTGAATCAAACATTTTGACTTTAAATTAGTGATCATGGTGAGATATGGATCAGGAGCTCATTGACTCCTCCAATCTTCCAGGGACGGACATGTTTTTCAGGCTGGTTTCAGTCTAGTAATGTTCAGTGGAGACAGACTCAACCTCTGTCTCTCTGCGCGTTGAATTGAAAACTGAAGGTTTTAGAGGTTCAGTGTGGGGCCTAGAGCTGTGTTGAATATTTTTTTTATACATTCTCACCTAGGATTTTCTTCCCCTGGGCCTGACTTTGATGCCCAAAGGGCCCGATGTGGCCCCTCACCTTGATTTACCCAGGTCTGCTCTATGACTTTTTGCAGGGCCACAGGCTCCTTCATTGTCAGGTTGTTGTTTGTGTCCATTTAAAGGAACTGTGAGGACTTTCTATGTGATCTTGAATATTCTCATAGCTAGATATATACCTGCTCATAATCCAGAACTAAAATTGACACGATGAGTTGTCAAAATGAGCTTTGTTTTTTAATGCCCATCTCTGACTTCCTGGTTAAGTCTGACTGGATCGGATTGATTTAAGGCTAGTTCAAGTCTCAGTAACAACACCACTCTGACTGATGAAGTCAAGCAGTAAAGAAAAGAAAGTCAAATTCTCTCTTCTGTAAAGTTTTTCTGTGATTGTGTTCCTGATAATTGTGGACCCTGGAGCTGGACTTTCTGACAGAAAAGGGGACAAAAGAGGCAAAGAAAGCTAAACAAAAAGGTGATGCAGCACCTGCTATAAAACAGACCAAAATACAGGGTAGAAGTTATGGATAAGATCCAAAAACCAAGAGCAAACTCTAGAGGTTAAAACACAAGACACAGACCAAGAACAAATGTGTTACAGATGTCTAAATGTGAGCTAAAGAGCTCCTTATACCCAGGATTTTCTAATATTCCCATCATTAGTCATAAAATGATCTGTTACAGCAGGAAATGTGCTGTTTGGATGGAAGTTTGACTTGTCCACTGTCCTACTGTGTAGTTATTCAGAAAGTCCTCTAATAATTATTCTCTTCAGTTCCAACACATGATTAAAAGTCTAATTTCTCTGAGATTTGTAGTTGTTTTAAAATGAGGTTATTACAGAGAAAGTAGAGGCCAGTGTGAGGATTCACATCATGTTAGTGACTGATACAACTGATCTAGGACCTCACTAACATGTAGCACTGCACCACAACTGAGGGAGACATGAGAGAGAATAGGAGCAGACTCTTGACCTCAGACAGTCAGAAAACTCTTGTTTCTCTTCAGTTCGTATAAATCTTTCGCCTTTTACTAAAGATTTCCGTGGAGAGGAACAACAAGAGAATATTTCAATTTTTTGATGCCCTGCTGTGATGCAGGGCTTCTATTTGACTTGTACAATGGAAAATAATGGGACAAACTGTCTGTCAGTATTTGTGGGTCTGTGTTGCTGTGTGACTGATGATGCTCAGGTAAATATCACAGAAATGCTGTTTTGAAGTGCTGCGATATTGAAAGATGGGTTGTTTTAAGGGAGCTTGAGCGTTTGATTACTTGTGCATGTCCATTCCCTCAGTTAAAACTCTTCTACCTTGAACAAAGTGTGCAGACGCACAGCAGTGTCATTTTTTTTTTACCCGATCCCACACGCAGCAGAATGAAAATAAAAGGAGTAGTATCTTTGCTTCAGGATTAACTGAGACAGTCCTGACCTGTTAAGAGTTCAGGGGGAGCTGAGGTGAAATAAGACCCATGAGGGTTGATGTGTTGAGTTGAAGCAGGGAGCAAGAACCAGGACTTAATTTCTCTTGTCTTGTGACGTGTAGCACTGCACCACAACTGAGGGAGACATGAGAGAGAACAGGAGCAGACTCTTGATCTCAGACAGTCAGAAAACTCTTGTTTCCCTTCAGATCGTATAAATCTTTCGCCTTTTACTAAAGATTTCCGTGGAGAGGAACAACAAGAGAATATCTCAATTTTTGATGCCCTGCTTTGATGTGGGGCTTTTCTTTGACCTGTCCAATACAAAGTGTTGTTCATCACACAGAGTGTGGTTGTGTGACAGTGTCCTGCAGCCACAGGGCAGAGGAGTCTGAGCCTCACTGCAGATCATGAGAAATCAGAACATATTTTCCGAACCAATACTCAAAATTTAATTAATGAATCAAATTTTCAACTTTAATTTTGGGATCATGGTGAGATATGTATCAGGAGCTCATTGACTTCTCCAATCTTCCAGGGACAGACGTGTTTTTCAGGCTGGTTTCAGTCTTGTAATGTTCAGTGGAGACAGATTCAACCTCTGTCTCTCTGCACGTTGAATTGAACACTGAAGGTTTTGGAGGTTCAGTGTGGGCCTAGAGTTGTGTTGATTTTTTTTTTTTAATATACATTCTCACCTAGGATTTTCTTCCCCTGGGCCTGACCTTGATGCCCAAAGGGCCGGATGTGGCCCCCAGGCCTTGATTTACCCAGGTCTGCTCTGTGATTTTTTGCGGGGCCACAGGCTCCTCTATTGTCAGGTTGTTTGTGACCAATTTAAGGAACTGTGTGGACTTTCTCAGCGATCTGGAATATCCTCATATCTAGATATATAACCGCCTATAATCTAAAACTAAAAATGACACAATGAGTTGTCAAAAAGTCTTTGTTTTCAAATGCCCATCTCTGACTTCCTGGTCAAGTCTGACTGGTTCAGATTGATTTAATGCTCGTCCAAGTCTCAATGACAACACCACTCTGACTGATGAAGTCAAGCAGTAAAGAAAAGAAAGTCAAATTCTATCTTCTGTGAAGTTTATCTGTGATTGATGTCCTGATAATTGTGGACCCAGGAGCAGGACTTTCTGACAGAAAAGGGGACAGAAGAGGCAAAGAAAGCCTAACAAAAAGGTGATGAAGCACCTGCCAAAACAGTGTTAGCCAAAATACTGGGTAGAAGCTCAAACACTAGTTTAAATCCAAAAACCAAGAGCAAACTCTAGAGGTTAAAACACAAGACACAGACCAAGAACAAATGTGTTACAGAGGTCTAAATGTGAGCTAAAGAGCTCCTTATACCCAGGATTTTCTAATATTCCCATCATTAGTCATAAAATGATCTGTTACAGCAGGAAATGTGCTGTTTGGATGGAAGTTTGACTTGTCCACTGTCCTACTGTGTAGTTATTCAGAAAGTCCTCTAATAATTATTCTCTTCAGTTCCAACACATGATAAAAAGTCTAATTTCTCTGAGATTTGTAGCTGTTTTAAAATGAGGTTATTACAGAGAAAGTAGAGGCCAGTGTGAGGATTCACATCATGTTAGTGACTGATACAACTGATCTAGGACCTCACTAACATGTAGCACTGCACCACAACTGAGGGAGACATGAGAGAGAACAGGAGCAGACTCTTGACCTCAGACAGTCAGAAAACTCTTGTTTCTCTTCAGATCGTATAAATCTTTCGCCTTTTACTAAAGATTTCCGTGGAGAGGAACAACAAGAGAATATTTCAATTTTTTGATGCCCTGCTGTGATGCAGGGCTTCTATTTGACTTGTACAATGGAAAATAATGGGACAAACTGTCTGTCAGTATTTGTGGGTCTGTGTTGCTGTGTGACTGATAGTGCTCAGGTAAATATCACAGAAATGCTGTTTTGAAGTGCTGCGATATTAAAAGATGGGTTGTTTTAAGGGAGCTTGAGCGTTTGATTACTTGTTCATGTCCATTCCCTCAGTTAAAACTCTTCTACCTTGAACAAAGTGTGCAGACGCACAGCAGTGTCATTTTTTTTAACCCGATCCCACACACAGCAGAATGAAAATAAAAGGAGGAGTGTCTTTGCTTCAGGATTAACTGAGACAGTCCTGACCTGTTAAGAGTTCAGGGGGAGCTGAGGTGAAATAAGACCCATGAGGGTTGATGTGTTGAGTTGAAGCAGGGAGCAAGAACCAGGACTTTATTTCTCTTGTCTTGTGACGTGTAGCACTGCACCACAACTGAGGGAGACATGAGAGAGAATAGGAGCAGACTCTTGACCTCAGACAGTCAGAAAACTCTTGTTTCTCTTCAGATCGTATAAATCTTTCGCCTTTTACTAAAGATTTCCGTGGAGAGGAACAACAAGAGAATATCTCAATTTTTTGATGCCCTGCTTTGATGTGGGGCTTTTCTTTGACCTGTCCAATACAAAGTGTTGTATATCCCACAGAGTGTGGTTGTATGTGTGTTTGTGTGACAGTGTCCTGCAGCCACAGGGCAGAGGAGTCTGAGCCTCACTGCAGATCATGAGAAATCAGAACATATTTTTACGAACCAATACTCAAAATTAAATTAATGAATCAAATTTTCAACTTTAAATTAGTGATCATTGTGAGATATGGATGAGGAGCTCATTGACTCCTCCAATCTTCCAGGGACAAACATGTTTTTCAGGCTGGTTTCAGTCTTGTAATGTTCAGTGGAGACAGACTCAACCTCTGTCTCTCTGCATGTTGAAATGAACACTGAAGGTTTTGGAGGTTCAGTGTGGGCCTAGAGTTGTGTTGATTTTTTTTTTATACATTCTTACCTAGGATTTACTTCCCCTGGGCCTGAATTTGATGCCCAAAGGGCTGGATGTGGCCCCTCACCTTGATTTACCCAGGTCTGCTCTATGACTTTTTGCAGGGCCACAGGCTCCTTCATTGTCAGGTTGTTGTTTGTGTCCATTAAAGGAACTGTGAGGACTTTCTATGTGATCTTGAATATTCTCATAGCTAGATATATACCTGCTCATAATCCAGAACTAAAATTGACACGATTAGTGTCAAAATGAGCTTTGTTTTTAATGCCCATCTCTGACTTCCTGGTTAAGTCTGACTGGCTCAGATTGATTTAATGCTAGTTCAAGTCTCAATGACAACACTACTCTGACTGATGAAGTCAAGCAGTAAAGAAAAGAAAGTCAAATTCTATCTTCTGTGAAGTTTATCTGTGATTGATGTCCTGATAATTGTGGACCCAGGAGCAGGACTTTCTGACAGAAAAGGGGACAGAAGAGGCAAAGAAAGCCTAACAAAAAGGTGATGAAGCACCAGCCAAAACAGTGTTAGCCAAAATACTGGGTAGAAGCTCAAACACTAGCTTAAATCCAAAAACCAAGAGCAAACTCTAGAGGTTAAAACACAAGACACAGACCAAGAACAAATGTGTTACAGATGTCTAAATGTGAGCTAAAGAGCTCCTTATACCCAGGATTTTCTAATATTCCCATCATTAGTCATAAAATGATCTGTTACAGCAGGAAATGTGCTGTTTGGATGGAAGTTTGACTTGTCCACTGTCCTACTGTGTAGTTATTCAGAAAGTCCTCTANTAGAGGCCAGTGTGAGGATTCACATCATGTTAGTGACTGATACAACTGATCTAGGACCTCACTAACATGTAGCACTGCACCACAACTGAGGGAGACATGAGAGAGAATAGGAGCAGACTCTTGACCTCAGACAGTCAGAAAACTCTTGTTTCTCTTCAGATCGTATAAATCTTTCGCCTTTTACTAAAGATTTCCGTGGAGAGGAACAACAAGAGAATATCTCAATTTTTTGATGCCCTGCTTCGATCTGGGGCTTTTCTTTGACCTGTCCAATACAAAGTGTTGTTCATCACACAGAGTGTGGTTGTATGTGTGTTTGTGTGACAGTGTCCTGCAGCCACAGGGCAGGGGAGTCTGAGCCTCACTGCAGATAATGAGAAATCAGAACATATTTTTACGAACCAATACTCAAAATTTAATTAATGAATCAAATTTTCAACTTTTATTTTGGGATCATGGTGAGATATGGATCAGGAGCTCATTGACTTCTCCAATCTTCCGGGGACAGACGTGTTTTTCAGGCTGGTTTCAGTCTTGTAATGTTCAGTGGAGACAGACTCAACCTCTGTCTCTCTGCAATTTGAATTGAACACTGAAGGTTTTGGAGGTTCAGTGTGGGGCCTAGAGTTGTGTTAATTTTTTTTTTATACATTCTTCCCTAGGATTTACTTCCCTTGGGCCTGACTTTGATGCCCAAAGGGCTGGATGTGGCCCCTCACCTTGATTTACCCAGGTCTGCTCTATGACTTTTTGCAGGGCCACAGGCTCCTTCATTGTCAGGTTGTTGTTTGTGTCCATTTAAAGGAACTGTGAGGACTTTCTATGTGATCTTGAATATTCTCATAGCTAGATATATACCTGCTCATAATCCAGAACTAAAATTGACACGATGAGTTGTCAAAATGAGCTTTGTTTTTTAATGCCCATCTCTGACTTCCTGGTTAAGTCTGACTGGATCAGATTGATTTAAGGCTAGTTCAAGTCTCAGTAACAACACCACTCTGACTGATGAAGTCAAGCAGTAAAGAAAAGAAAGTCAAATTCTCTCTTCTGTGAAGTTTATCTGTGATTGATGTCCTGATAATTGTGGACCCTGGAGCTGGACTTTCTGACAGAAAAGGGGACAAAAGAGGCAAAGAAAGCTAAACAAAAAAGTGATGCAGCACCTGCTATAAAACAGACCAAAATACAGGGTAGAAGTTATGGATAAGATCCAAAAACCAAGAGCAAACTCTAGAGGTTAAAACACAAGACACAGACCAAGAACAAATGTGTTACAGATGTCTAAATGTGAGCTAAAGAGCTCCTTATACCCAGGATTTTCTAATATTCCCATCATTAGTCATAAAATGATCTGTTACAGCAGGAAATGTGCTGTTTGGATGGAAGTTTGACTTGTCCACTGTCCTACTGTGTAGTTATTCAGAAAGTCCTCTAATAATTATTCTCTTCAGTTCCAACACATGATTAAAAGTCTAATTTCTCTGAGATTTGTAGTTGTTTTAAAATGAGGTTATTACAGAGAAAGTAGAGGCCAGTGTGAGGATTCACATCATGTTAGTGACTGATACAACTGATCTAGGACCTCACTAACATGTAGCACTGCACCACAACTGAGGGAGACATGAGAGAGAANAATATTCCCATCATTAGTCATAAAATGATCTGTTACAGCAGGAAATGTGCTGTTTGGATGGAAGTTTGACTTGTCCACTGTCCTACTGTGTAGTTATTCAGAAAGTCCTCTATAATTATTCTCTTCCCTTCCAACACATGATAAAAAGTCTAATTTCTCTGAGATTTGTAGCTGTTTTAAAATGAGGTTATTACAGAGAAAGCAGAGGCCAGTGTGAGGATTCACATCATGTTAGTGACTGATACAACTGATCTAGGACCTCACTAACATGTAGCACTGCACCACAACTGAGGGAGACATGAGAGAGAATAGGAGCAGACTCTTGACCTCAGACAGTCAGAAAACTCTTGTTTCTCTTCAGATCGTATAAATCTTTCGCCTTTTACTAAAGATTTCCGTGGAGAGGAACAACAAGAGAATATTTCAATTTTTTGATGCCCTGCTGTGATGCAGGGCTTCTATTTGACTTGTACAATGGAAAATAATGGGACAAACTGTCTGTCAGTATTTGTGGGTCTGTGTTGCTGTGTGACTGATAGTGCTCAGGTAAATATCACAGAAATGCTGTTTTGAAGTGCTGCGATATCAAAAGATGGGTTGTTTTAAGGGAGCTTGAGCGTTTGATTACTTGTTCATGTCCATTCCCTCAGTTCAAACTCTTCTACCTTGAACAAAGTGTGCAGACGCACAGCAGTGTCATTTTTTTTAACCCGATCCCACAAGCAGCAGAATGAAAATAAAAGGAGTAGTGACTTTGCTTCAGGATTAACTGAGACAGTCCTGACCAGTTATGAGTTCAGGGGGAGCTGAGGTGAAATTAGACCCATGAGGGTTGATGTGTTGAGTTTGAGCAGGGAGCAAGTACCAGGAATTAATTTCTCTTGTCTTGTGACGTGTAGCACTGCACCACAACTGAGGGAGACATGAGAGAGAATAGGAGCAGACTCTTGACCTCAGACAGTCAGAAAACTCTTGTTTCTCTTCAGATCGTATAAATCTTTCGCCTTTTACTAAAGATTTCCGTGGAGAGGAACATCAAGAGAATATCTCAATTTTTTGATGCCCTGCTTTGATCTGGGGCTTTTCTTTGACCTGTCCAATACAAAGTGTTGTTCATCACACAGAGTGTGGTTGTATGTGTGTTTGTGTGACAGTGTCCTGCAGCCACAGGGCAGGGGAGTCTGAGCCTCACTGCAGATAATGAGAAATCAGAACATATTTTTACGAACCAATACCCAAAATTTAATTAATGAATCAAATTTTCAACTTTTATTTTGGGATCATGGTGAGATATGTATCAGGAGCTCATTGACTTCTCCAATCTTCCAGGGACAGACGTGTTTTTCAGGCTGGTTTCAGTCTTGTAATGTTCAGTGGAGACAGACTCAACCTCTGTCTCTCTGCAATTTGAATTGAACACTGGTGGTTTTGGAGGTTCAGTGTGGGCCTAGAGTTGTGTTGATTTTTTTTTTTTTTTTATACATTCTCACCTAGGATTTTCTTCCCCTGGGCCTGACCTTGATGCCCAAAGGGCCGGATGTGGCCCCCTCACCTTGATTTACCCAGGTCTGCTCTATGATTTTTTGCAGGGCCACAGGCTCCTTCGTTGTCAGGTTGTTTGTGACCAATTTAAGGAACTGTGTGGACTTTCTCAGCGATCTGGAATATTCTCATATCTAGATACATAACCGCCTATAATCTAAAACTAAAAATGACATGATGAGTTGTCAAAAAGTCTTTGTTTTCAAATGCCCATCTCTGACTTCCTGGTTAAGTCTGACTGGTTCAGATTGATTTAAGGCTAGTTCAAGTCTCAATGACAACACCACTCTGACTGATGAAGTCAAGCAGTAAAGAAAAGAAAGTCAAATTCTCTCTTCTGTGAAGTTTATCTGTGATTGATGTCCTGATAATTGTGGACCCTGGAGCCGGACTTTCTGACAGAAAAGGGGACAGAAGAGGCTAAGAAAGCTTAACAAAAAGGTGATGAAGCACCTGCTAAAACAGTGTTTGCCAAAATACTGGGTAGAAGCTCAAACACTAGCTTAAATCCAAAAACCAAGAGCAAACTCTAGAAGTTAAAACACAAGACACAGACCAAGAACAAATGTGTTACAGATGTCTAAATGTGAGCTAAAGAGCTCCTTATACCCAGGATTTTCTAATATTCCCATCATTAGTCATAAAATGATCTGTTACAGCAGGAAATGTGCTGTTTGGATGGAAGTTTGACTTGTCCACTGTCTTACTGTGTAGTTAGTCAGAAAGTCCTTGAATAATTATTCTCTTCCGTTCCAACACATGATTAAAAGTCTAATTTCTCTGAGATTTGTAGCTGTTTTAAAATGAGGTTATTACAGAGAAAGTAGAGGCCAGTGTGAGGATTCACATCATGTTAGTGACTGAAACAACTGATCTAGGACCTCACTAACATGTAGCACTGCACCACAACTGAGGGAGACATGAGAGAGAACAGGAGCAGACTCTTGACCTCAGACAGTCAGAAAACTCTTGTTTCTCTTCAGATCGTATAAATCTTTCGCCTTTTACTAAAGATTTCCGTGGAGAGGAACAACAAGAGAATATCTCAATTTTTTGATGCCCTGCTGTGATGCAGGGCTTCTATTTGACTTGTACAATGGAAAATGATGGAACAAACTGTCTGTCAGTATTTGAGTGTCTGTGTTGCTGTGTGACTGATGATGCTCAGGTAAATATCACAGAAATGCTGTTTTTAAGTGCTGTGATATTGAAAGATGGGTTGTTTTAAGGGAGCTTGAGCGTTTGATTACTTGTTCATGTTTATTCCCTCTGTCCAAACTCTTCTGCCTTGAACAAAGTGTGCAGACGCACAGCAGTGTCACTTTTTTAACCTGATCCCACACGCAGCAGAATGAAAATAAAAGGAGTAGTGTCTTTGCTTCAGGATTAACTGAGACAGTCCTGACCAGTTAAGAGTTCAGGGGGAGCTGAGGTGAAATCAGACCCATGAGGGTTGATGTGTTGAGTTGAAGCAGGGAGCAAGAACCAGGAATTAATTTCTCTTGTCTTGTGACATGTAGCACTGCACCACAACTGAGGGAGACATGAGAGAGAATAGGAGCAGACTCTTGACCTCAGACAGTCAGCAAACTCTTGTTTCCCTTCAGATCGTATAAATCTTTCGCCTTTTACTAAAGATTTCCGTGGAGAGGAACAACAAGAGAATATCTCAATTTTTTGATGCCCTGCTTTGATGTGGGGCTTTTCTTTGACCTGTCCAATACAAAGTGTTGTTCATCACACAGAGTGTGGTTGTGTGACAGTGTCCTGCAGCCACAGGGCAGGGGAGTCTGAGCCTCATTGCAGATCATGAGAAATCAGAACATATTTGTCCAATCCATTGCTCACAGTTTTATTGTTGAATCAAACATTTCAACTTTAAATTAGTGATCATTGTGAGATATGGATGAGGAGCTCATTGACTCCTCCAATCTTCCAGGGACAGACGTGTTTTTCAGGCTGGTTTCTTGTAATGTTCAGTGGAGACAGACTCAACCTCTGTCTCTCTGCACGTTGAATTGAACACTGAAGGTTTTTGAGGTTCAGTTAGGGGCCACAGTTGTGTTGATTTTTTTTATACATATATATACACATTCTTACCTAGGATTTACTTCTCCTGGGCCTGACTTTGATGCCCAAAGGGCCGGATGTGGCCCCCGCACCTTAATTTACCCAGGTCTGCCCTATGACTTTTTGCAGGGCCAAAGGCTCCTTCATTGTCAGGTTGTTTGTTTCCAATCAAGGCTTTAAAGTAAAGCAGTGAAAGAAAAAAAATGTTCTCTGCTGAAAAGTTTTTCTGTGATTGATTTCCTGATAATTGTGGACACTGGAGCTGGACTGTCTGACAGAAACGGGGACAGAAGAGGCAAAGAAAGCTAAACAAAAAAGTGATGAAGCACCTGCTATAAAACAGAACAAATTACAGCACAGACTGTAGTTTCAATAACACGCTCCTTATCATTTAAGGTTCAGACTGCCTAACCAATACAAAGTTACAATTACTTCGGTCTGGGCTCCCTGACTCCTTATAGTTCACAAAATATGAAACTGTAACTCAGTCTAACAGTCAAGGTTACAAATATAGATCTCTTCATCATTATGTTTGATGCTTTTATGTCCACATTTAATTAGCAAAAGACTAAATAACAGTATTCGAGGAGTGCCCAAAACAACAAAAGCTAAAACCCAACCAGCTGGTTCGCTCACTGAACTGTCTCTTTTTTCCCTCTGTCCCCTGAAACTGACTCTTATCCCTACCCCTCTCAAAACTGGCCCATCAGGCTGAACCAGGGCAACTCGTGACCCCCACAAACTCCACATCATACTGCAGGGTCGCTGCAATATTCTTATCTGATCAGGTGCTTATTTATACTTTAGAAAAGTTAGCAGTCAGTATGAGTCTCAGTGTACTGGGGGGGTCATTAAAATGAATTGAACCTGACATGTTCTACCATGCTTTCTGTTTGTGTTGTTTTTCCGCTAACTTGTATACTAAGATCCAATAATTGAAGGGTCTGCTCTGCCAGAAACATCAGAAACAGTGGATTGGATAGGCTGTCAATAGATACATTTCAGACACAGAACACATTTGGTGACATCATGCACTAAAAATACTCTTACAAGTTATTTTTACATTATTTGGAACCAATTTAACGCAAAAAGAAAACACTTTACTCTACAGGTCTGCAAAGTTCATCGGTATGAGGTAAAAATTAAACTAACTTTCTCTTAATTTATGCAAACTTTCCCCAATTTCATCATACTTGGGTGAAAATAAGCATGTTATGTCTATAAAATAATGCCCAAGTTTAATTTTAAGTGAGTAAGTATTGACAAATAACTATTTTATTCTATTTTGTTGAAATTAAAGGGGATATCAATTCCAAAAATAGAAAGGAATATACCAGTTTTTCACCAATATACTCATTAAAGATGTTTAAATTACAAAAATCCATCAAGAATCATTGGTTCTTTTCACTGAAATACTCAGAATACACCTTTTTTTTCACCAATATTCTCATTATACAAATTTAAATGACAAAAATCCACCAGGCGGAGGGGCTCAATAGAATTTTAGGTTACTCTAAAAATTCAAAAGATGGCGGTATGCACCCAAAACTTGTGTGCGACCCAATAATAACACCAAAGAAGAAGTGCTTTTTCTAATGAAAACATATGGGGGCGGTAGCGAGCAGCTCCAACCTTAACGGTAAAGCCACAATAAATGAAATAGCCTCGCTCCTTGTGTTCTATAATGAAGCCGAACTAAAGAAGTTTCCTCTCTGACTTGAACTACGTCTTTGTTTACCACAAATGTGACTGTTAGATGCGGAATACACAGGGTGGTTTTGTTTACAGAGATATTTCTAAAGGACTTCTGTTACCGCTGCTGGAGAATGAGACGACGCTGCTGTGGACGGTCCGTGTACTCTGTCACTAGTTACAGAGGGCGAGTGATAGTGTGGGAAGCCCCACAACGCGTGGAGTAACTTGACACGTCACGACTACGTTTTATTTATCCACAGACTTAGGTAATTGAGCCTGAACACATTTCATTGTACTCGACAGCGGAGTTAAAGATGCAACACAGTGAGCTGCTCTGAAAACAATGGGACCTGTTAAACCTGGCGGAACAACCATCTGGTGAGTGTTACAATCATGCTAGCTTTGGTGAACTACTTCAGCATTTTCAGTTTCTGTTTCTCAGTTTGATAATGAATTAATACACTACATGTGAAATAACTTGTTTTCTGACTGTGGTTTAAACAGTTATTAGTGTCGTTTAAATGCTAGCTGTCACGCTCTGCGGCTAACGTTAGCAGATGTGGCTTTAAAGTTAAGCTGCTGTGAAGCCTTCAGTCAGAGAAGTGCTCATTTAGCTTTTTAACAACTGTTACGTTTGTCAGAATTGACATTAATGTGAACACGTGCGACCAAACTTTAACCCTTCCTCTTCCTGGTTTGAATGAACGCTGTTTTCCGCACAGGGCTGCACATTCAGTGAGGAGGAAATGAACTTTTGAGAGCAGCTTTCTCTCTGGGACCCCGGTCCTGGCTGCCCCCCCCTCCATGGCCTGTCCTGTCCAGTTCCTCTGCCGGGGGCTTCGCACCATTGGATTAGTTCTACTATACTATGCCTTTTCTATAGGCATCACCTTCTACAACAAATGGCTGATGAAGGTAAGTGAACAGGCTTGTACAAATGTAAACCAAAACACATTTGACATTTCATAGAACAGTTTAACTCTACAACAGGGTTCCTACACGTTCTTAAAAAGTCTGAAATTCATTAAAATGTTGTATACTCTTAAATAAATTACTCAAAGCTCTCAAATTTGTCAGGGCAGGATCATACAGTCTATGGGCAGGATTTGTTAATGTTTATTTACGTTTATGTTTACTTTTCGCAAAGGACGTTGAGAGTAAAAACTGTCTTACAAGCTGCTGATGTAGTTTATCTTCATCTTAGCTAGGCAGTCTATGACTATGTGCCACTGTTTGCACTTTTACATACAGATCTTAACCTATGAGCAACTTTATGTTCAATAAACAGTCAAAAAGTAAACTTGAATGCGTCTCAGTAAGTGACACACGCTATGACTTGGTTGTAATGTAGCAGGACCCCCAAACCATCGACCATACTTATGTGTTTTTAGTCTTAAATTTCATTCAAAGTGGCATTTAAAAGGTCTTACAAAGTCTTAAATTTGACTTGCCAAAACCTTCAGGTACCCTGCTATAATTGTAAAGAAAAATGCAGCTTTAACAAATTAAATGACGAAGTGGAGGAGTTTCATTTTACAAGAATGATTTGAGAAGTTGTAAAATGCTTATGATACCCAAGGGAGCCTCACCTGACAATTGCACATATGAACTGGCAACAGGTGAATAACCTTGTTGGGTAACACATTATTTGAAGTTGTACACATAAAACTGACATGACATCTGTCATTAAGTTTAAGGAAGCTTCATGCATGTCTATGAATGATGTCATTATGTGTCATTCGGTGATGTATGTCATCTTTAGTGCAAACTTGGCATTGTTTGAGGATTTTTATTGTTATGACAACTTGACACAAAGACAATATAACCTGTCACTGTCTTTGTAAATGTCAAGTTGTCATAACATAGACATCCTCAAACAATGTCAACTTTGCTAAAGGCGACATAATTGACCGAACGACACTTCATGACAACATTCATAAACCTACACAAAGCCCCCTTCAACTTAATGAAAGAGCTTATGTCATGGTTATGATAGTGTCATGTCAGTCTTATGCACACTCCTTCAAGTAAAGCGTTACACATTATTGTGTATTCAATAAACTTAAAAAAGGGCAGGGCGGGGGGGGGGGGGGTTCGAAGTAAATGGGTCAATGACTGAAAGAGAGTCTAAAAACGTATTTTTGATAAGTTCTTTGAAAATGGATAAAAACATATTTCTGAGAGAAGAATAATGTTTTCTAACAGATTTCAGTAGTTGACAACATTTCAAAGATTTTAGGTTAATTATTTTTTAGTATTTTTAATTTGAGCACCCAAAAATGTCAGGTGGAGCAACCAAATATATGAAAATATATTTATATGTTCCTGTTATTTTTTCTGTGTGAAATTATTGGCAAGCATCTCTCAAGTGTCTGTAGTGACTCATACATTTTCATTTTGTGTGTTTCATTTGTTTTTATTTGTGAATAAGATAAATAATTTGATGTTAAAATAACATTTCACATTATTACATTGGTTGTACCACCTGACATGGAAATTGTTCCAGTCACCAATGAAGTGAAAAAACCTTTTTTATCAGTATTTCAGAGAAATCTACAAACTTTTCCACTTGGTCACAAATGTCATTTGGGCTCCTCTGGCTGATGCAGTTTCCTGTTTCCTGTTTTATTCTCTTCACTTTAAGATAAAAGTCTAATGTTACGGTTGCACCACCCTGACATTTGACAAGGTGAAAATTACGGGACAAAAGTTTTTTAAATTTCTCAACAGCTTTAAAATTCTTTTTGTTTGCAAAGAATGTTTTATTTAAAAAGGTTCAAGCATAGAATAATTCCACTGTATTTTTAATTTCCATTTACAATAACTGACATTCAATTTTTAGAGTTTAATTACTGTGGATACTTGTCAGGACGGTTGCACCACCTGACATTTTGGGGGTTTGAGGAACCAAAACACAAAAAAACACGTTATATTTTAATAGTTTAAAGATGTGTTCAAATAACACAGGTTTCATAGAATAAAGAAATACATGTGATGAAATACTCAATTCATGATTTAAGTTAATACTGCACTCGGACACAAAAAAAGGGACGTCACGTCATTGACCCTTATGTCAAACAAAATGTACAATAGTGTCATTAAATACTTGATGAGAAATCTTACAATAATGAGTAAACAGTTTTAGATCAGGTGTGCCGTCATTCAGGAAGGAAAAACATAATGATTTTGGAAGTTCCTTTCTGCCTTTTTTGATAACTAATTGAAGTATTTATGCCTCATTGTAAAAAGTTTTACAAAGTTGGAACCAGTGAGATTTGATTTATGCTCAATGTTCAGGGAACAGAAGTGGAAAAATGCTGAGAAGCGGCGACGACATTGTTGGTTTTTGTCTCGTCATGGGAACCTTATCTTTCCAATTGTGAGATAAAATGTTGAAGCATTACAGGGGAGAGAATTGAGGCCTTGTGTGTGTGTGTGTGTGTGTGTGTGTGTGTGTGTGTGTGTGCTGCAGGAAATCATCCAGCAGCTTATAGAGAACAGCTCAACATTCGGAGATAAAACCAAATATGCCCAAGACAAGTACATCAAGAAGAAAAAGAAGAAGTGAGTCATACAATCTGCCTCTGAGTTAAAATAACTCCATGTGTTAGAATTAGTGTTATCATTTCTTCACGTCTTGTTTTTTTTCTCTCAGGTATGAAAACACTGTGACCATTCTAAAACCGTCCTGTCGCATCCTAGCGCAGATGTACCACGGCCGTGAACCGGGGAAGATCTGGTGAGTCAGCGCGTGGATTTACAGGAGTGTGACGTTGATGTTTAACCGAGCAGAATGTGATAAATATGTGTTTTTGTGTAGCCACCTGCGGTACGACACACTCGCCCAGATGTTGACTCTGGCGAACATCCACGCTGGGAGCAAAGTTTTGGTGTTCGAAACGTGCGCTGGCCTCGTGCTGGGCGCCGTCATGGAAAGAATGGGAGGTTCGTCCACCTCGTGTTGTCTTTTTAAACACATCTTTCACACTCTACTTTGCATAATTGGTCTCTTTTCCCTCCTGGTGCAGGCTACGGCTCAGTGATCCAAATGTACCCGGGGGGTGAGCCTGTCCGGGCTGGTGTTGAGAGCTTTGGCTTCCCAACACATTTCCATGACACGCTGCATGATTTTCCCATCTGCCGTGTCAACGCTCTGCTGGCAGGAACGATGGACGCTACTGCCAAGGATCCCAGTGCTGCTGGAGGTAGAAAATTCTTTAAAACATCCCTTAAGATGTTTATAACCCTGAATTTGTATTCAGAATGATAATGAAGAGGAATATTTTTTTTTATAGTTCAGACATTAAAAAGCTTTCTTGATTTAAGAGCCCTGGAAAAATTGCACAGATTTACATTTTGCACTGTTGTAATTTAAAATGGTTCAAAGTGGAGTCACAAAATGCAAAATAAGAAGTGGGAGAGACAAAAAGAGTAATTTGTTGAAAACAACCATTAAAGGTAAATAGTCTGTTCATCAGCTGATCAAAAGTTTAAGACCACAGCTCAAAAGAACCTGGAAAAAAAAACCTTAAATGGGAATAAAAGTTTGAAAAAGGATGCTCCAAAAGAGTCAGATTATTCCTCTGTCAGGTGGACATTGTGAAAAACCCAGTCATCATCACACAGACCAGGGCCCTCAGTCATGAAGGACGCCCCCTGAAACATCTCTACATAGGATCTCCTTGTCATGACAGTAACGTTGGACGCCATCAGGACCATAAAGGTTCAATTTTTCTCCTCAGAGAATCTTCCACCTTTCAATGTCCCATGATGCTCTCTGTCAAAGTCCCAACTGAGAGTTTAGTGGAAGGAGACGAGGCCTTTGAAGAGGTTTTTGTTCTTAAAGCTCTTCTCTCTCAGACGCCATCTGATTGTTATTGGGCTGCAGTCGACTCCAGTAACGACCAATCAGATCCTCGAGCTCAGCACTGGTGAAACTTTTTTGGGTCTACCACTCAACTTTTTTGTTCCATAACCCTCAGGATCTTTGAAGAAGTCTGTCTTACTGCGTCCAACCTCAGCAGTGATGGCGTTGTGTTGTGAGAGGTTTTGTTTGTGCAGCTCAAAAATCCGACCATGTTAAAGAGAGAAAGATTTTTAGCCTTTACCATCAGGTGGTCGTGACAGTGGATCCACATTTTGGTTCTGATTTTGTCTCATTCCCATTTCTTCTTACTGCATTTTGAAACTCAACTTTAAACCTTTTTCAGCTCCAACAGCGCAAAATTGTGCAATTTCTCTGCTGGTGTCCAGGTTTCTCTTTGTGGTGTTCTTATAAAGAATATCTTCTTTAATGTTTCAGATTTAAAACTCACCGTCATGACTTCAGAAGAAGAACAGAACCAGCCTGAGGCCGAGCATCAGGACAGTCCAGAAGCTCAGAGCATGGAGACCAACAGCGCCGCTGACGACCCGGAGAAAGAAGAGAAAGAGAAACGCAGAGAAGCCAAAGTATGTTCACTCTTCACCAAACTCACCTGCAGGATCCCTTTTTGTTCTTTCTGTTGTTTTCCTGCCCTTTTATTCAAAAGTGACAGCCTGGAGTGAAACCTAAAGTACAAAAATCTGATCTGAAAGAAGTTGAAAATGCTCTGATTTTCTTTGTTTTGTAGGCTCAGGAAAAAAAGGTGAAGCTGGAGGAGAAACGGAAGAGGTTGGCAGCTGCTGCTGCTCTGCTGGAAGGCAGGAACGCCGACGGGTTGGTGTCAGATTTACTCTCCGCTCTCCAATTTTTTTCAGATTTTTTTTTTTTTTTTCCTCTCCCTCTCTGCAACACTGAGCTCATGTCTACCTCAGCATCTTTCTTCTTCCTCCTGCTCTGCTGTATCTGTCCTGGACTGCTCTCTGTAATAAACAACAGTAATTAAAATAGATCTACAGGCACAAAATGCAGTGAATGATTCGAGTATTGTTAAGTCTGTCAGTGAGAGGCATGATAAACGTCGTTCCTTTCATGAGCCAACGCGCCGCGGCGGGCGCACGCCAAGGTGAACGATGTGATTGCTCTGCAGTTTCCCGTCATATAAAATGAAGAAGTTGCTTTATAGCCTCGCTGTGAGGGTGACACACAAGCTGGAAGTATTGATCTGGTTAGCTTATCGACTTTCTGAGTCTTCACTACGACGCAGCTGCTTTATCACAAACAGCTCTGTCCTAAATCTGCCTTTTTTACTGACTCTCATCCAGATGTTTAAAACAGGAAATGAACGTCTGCAATTAGTATTAAATCCATAAACTTTCTGCTCATAACTCTCATAAAAGCACTGATGAGTTAAATGACTCTGCTGCTGCTTTATCGTGTGTTTCATACTGGACAGGTTTGCTGGATCATCTGTTTGTTCCCTTCACGCAGGTTGGTTATAGCGAGCCGCTTTCACCCGTGTCCTCTCCTGATGGGGCTGCTCAGATTCCTCGCCCCGTCCCGGCCGTTTGTCGTCTACTCTCAGTACAAAGAGGTGAGATCGTCTTTGCAGGTTTAAATGGTTGAAGTGGTTTTTATTGCAGATCTGCGTCCGTGTTGAAATGACCGTCACGTCCCGGAGCTCGTGCTCACGCTCTGTTGTGCTTATGCTGCTGAAATGATCCCTGTGTGAGTGTCTCTGCAGTTCTCCTCTTTAGTGTTTCTGTGTCTGTGTCTCTGCAGCCTCTGATCGAGTGCTTCACCAAACTCAAGGAGCAAGGCGGTGCGGTCAACATCAGGCTCACAGACACTTGGCTCAGACATTATCAGGTAAAGTTTAAACCCAGAATCAGCAGGTTTGGTGACTTTCTGAAAGCTTAAACCAGGGATGGGAAAAGAAAAACCAGAAACTTCTGAAATTAGAATGTTTCTGACCAGAATCAGAACATTAAAAACAATGGCAACTGGCTAATAACAGTATTTTTTTGCTTCTTAAAATGTCTATCATGTTGGTTATGTAGCAAAAGAACCATCTGACTGCACACTCCACCAGCCCACTTTGCAAGTTAAAATAATTTCCCATAACAGATTATGTTCATGCGGTATAATACTTTTATTTTGTCAGTGATCTGTGTGTAATCATGTCTATATCAGCTGCTTCTGTTAACATTTCATATCCATCCCTCTGAACTAGGGCCGGGCAGTTAATCACTGTTTAGAATAAACTGCAATATATTTCAACAAATTGTTGAAAACTACATCTGCAAGAGAAAAAAATCTAAGTTGTAGTATTGTAGTATGGTAAAAAACGGCTAAAAGAAGCAATATAACGAAGTTTTATGTGGCAAAAATGGTCAAAAGCGAGAAAATTTGATAAGAAAATTGGAAAATATTCTGGAGGTAGCAAAAAAATGGTCCAAAACAGAGTGAAAAATGGGCGAAACTAAGAAAATTTGGCAAGTTAAGTTGCAAAAAACCTTGGAAAATTGTCGGGAGTAGCAAAAAAATTGGTCCAAAAGAGGAAAGAGAGTGAAAAATGACCCAAGAAGAAGCAATAAAAAAGGAGTTTTAAGTGGCAGTAAGGGTCAAAAGCAGGGAAATTTGGCAAAAAAAAACTTGGAAAATATTGGGAAAGAAGCAAAAATGGTCCAAACGAGAAAAAAAAGAGTTAAAAATAGTCCAAACTATGAAAATTTGGCAAGAGAAGTGGCAAGATACTTGGGAAGTTGTTGGCAAGTAGCAAAAAAATTGGTCAAAAATTGGGAAAAATGACAAAAATGGGCAAAAAGCAGTTACAAGTAGAAAAAAAACATTTCATAGATTGTTGTCATACTGTTAAATATCAATCTCCATTTCCAGATATGTGTTTGTTTAACAACACTGAGGACAGGGAACCTAAAGATAATCAATTGCGATTGAAATATAGGGAAAAATAATCACAGTTAGATTATTTCTGCAAACTGTAATTGTAAACAGAGACACTGTAAACACGTGAAACCATGTAATAGATGAAAGGCTCTGCTGCAGTCTCTCTCTCTCTAGCCAGTACTAAGAACGTTAGATTAAGCAACCGAACACAGATGGCAGTGCAGACGTTTTCTTGTTCATTTTACCAGTGTTGCTCAAAATGTAAACAAGAGGCAGAGGAAATGTCAGTCACACAGGTGAGTTGGCTTGGATACAATCCAGATAGTAATTTAGTTTCTTTTCTAAATCTGCCAATCAATGCCAACATATTCAGACAAGTAAATTGAATATAGAAAAGATAAGATAGTTTGTTTGTTAGTTTGTGTTCTCTATTGATATGTAAATAAATCAGGAGATCTTTTACCTTAATACCAACTCTTGGTAATGCACAGGTCTCAGGAACTGTAGTGTTTGTTGAAGGAAGTAACAGCCCATCTACCATCAGTGAAGGTGAATGATCAGTGTTGAACATCAGCTAAAATGCTCAAACTCATGATCAGGACCTGGTTTAAACTCTAAAGCTGCTTCAATAGTTTCTCCTTAAAGATTAATGGCCCATGTTCGTAGTGTGAACAGAGTTCCTCAAGGTGATGAATGAACAGAGAATTATCAGCTTCTGCAGCTTCCTTCAGCTCCGTTAGTTATTTTTTATTTAAGCACTTTCAGCTAATTGCTTTGATTCAAGTCCACAGCCTCACCGTGTTATCTGAACCCAGCTTTTCTCATCGGTGTTATTTTCAGACGTATGAGGCAGCTGGATTCACTCAGAGTGGGGCTACCATGCAGTTTCACTACCTGTTAAATTTAGTTTCTGCTTCAGTCGCTTTAATGCTCTGCAATTGATCCAGTGGGCGGCAGTTTCCTACATTTTCAACAGCTATAAATCAAACGTGCGTTGTAACACTTCTCCAGCTTAACAGAAAATACAGTAAACAGATGATGTAGAAATCACTGTCTACAGAAAACAACTGAGACGATGACGCATGAGTTTGTAGTGATAACAATCCTGATTACTCGACGGCGTAAAGTCAGAGCAGAAACAAACCAGGCGGCAAGAGCAGAAATTTGTCCTGAATTACACTCAGGTGGTTCCTTATTTTTGCAGTGAGCACTTGTGTTTCAGCTGTTTCCCCATAATGAGAACAGAAAAACCCTTAAGTGGAAAGATTTGCATATTTGTTTAAGCTTAATGTTGATTATCACATTTACATTTTACACTGTTGGGTCTTAAAACGGTTCCAAGTAGATTTTCAAAATGCAAAAACAAGGAATGGGAGAGAGAAAAAAATCATTTGAGTGAGCGATTTATTGAAAACAGCAACTAAAAGCCCTAAAAGACAAAATCTGCACAAAAACGTGGATTCAACGTCATCATTTTTTTGTCAGATATTTGCAAGATGGTTTTGCAAAAAAAAAACCAACAGGTCTGTAGGTGAAAGTGGTTCAAGGTACTGCAGTTTTCAGTCAGTAGGGGGCGCTGATGGCGGCATATTTTCGTTGAACCAATGGATTCATACATTTTTCAATTGGAGTGAAATCGGAAATCGCAGAATATTTACATTGCTGTAATTTCAAAATGTTGACATTTTATCTAAAAAAAATTCACTTTTTATTTTAGATTTTTTTCTGAATCTTGAAATTTTAACCTTAAATGTGAAATTTCAAGCTTTTACACAAAATGTTCAATTGATTATTCAAAATTTGATTTTTTTAATCTCAAATTTAAAGTTTTATTTCTCTTAATTTCTCAAAATTTTGGGATTGTGTACAATCATTTTTTGTAAATAGTGCAAATTTTTATATATATGTTTTTCTAAATTGCTATTTCTAATAACTATTTTAGGTCTTTATCATTATAGTAATAATGATAATGGTAGGGGTGATGATAATAATATTGATTTTTGTTACTGTTGTCGTTATTATTGTTATTATTGTTATTATTATAATTATTACTATAGCTAATTTTTTAGCTTATTTTTTAACTTATTTGTTTTTCTTTTTATTCTATTTTATTCTATTTTATTATTTTGTTTTATTTTTGCATCTTTTGCGCTTGGAATGGTTGTGAGCTGCTGTGACGTTGAAATTTCCCCCATGGGGGATCAATAAAGATTATTCTATTCTATTCTATTCTATTCTATATTTCCAATTATTATCTTAAAATTAAAGTTAGAAACAATTCTTATCTTCAGTTTTCATTCTTGCATTACAGTGATAGCTTTTGATGTTTCAATGGTTTGATGAGCTTTAATTTTCTGACAAGTTTGTAAATGTTACTGGACATTGCAATCAGATCTTTCTCTAAAATCATGCAGCCCTATTTTAACGGTGTTAACTTTATTTGTGGTCATTTATTCGCCAGGCCAAGAACTGTGTCGCTTGTTTTCTATTTTTTCCTCCTTTTCTGATTAGTGCTTTGTGAACCACACACTCTCTGCCTGAAACCAGTGGGTGTTATTTCCTCAGGCTCATGTATGAAGTTTAATGTCTCTCGTATATATGTCCCGCCCTCAGGTGTTACCCAACAGGACACATCCTCTGCTGCTCATGAGCGGGGGTGGGGGCTACCTCCTCTCAGGAACGACCGTCGCCGTCAACAGCTCCAAACCTTCAGGCTCCCAACGAGCTGAGGAACCGGCACCAAAGAGACAGAAACTCACCGACAGCGAAGGATAAACAAACAGAAGTAAACAATCTCCAGAGGGCACATTACCGCAGGAGAACGAGGAACTTCCTCCAGCATCGACGACTCTGATTTGACAGATCTGACCTGACACGTGTGGAATAAACCAGGCGTCGTGTCTGGTTTGCGTTCATCAGCACACTTTTCCCCCGGCATGTGTGTCCATATCAGACTTAAAGTAACGCTGAGGAGTTAACTGGAAGTCAGTGCAGGCTGTGTGAGCTCAGTGTGTTTTACGTAAGGAGCAGCAAAAATAATTATGTGTTGAGAATATTTGTGTTTCATGCCTTAACAAATAAATCTGAGCTCCTTTTTTTTCCTGCTCCCAGCTCTTGGGTTATGACTTTTTTACTTTAACACCAGTTACTGTTCAATCTTTCTCTGCTCAGGATTAAAAAAGCAGAACACGACCGGCTGTGTGAACTTTTTTCCCATCTATAAATAATGTGAACGAGACATTTTTGGTCCCAGAATAATTTCTTTTATTGAGTGCAAACTGAACAAACTCTTCAGAAGACGATATTTTCAATAATATGTCTCAGATAAATATTATTTATATTGTTTTTATAGATTCCCGTACTGTTTATTTACAAACGTCAAAATCATTCCCATGCGGATTAATTTGATTACATCAAAATATCACAAGTACGATGATAAACAGGTTGATAAAATGTTTCCAGCAAGGCTCCAGGGTTGTTGTTTTTTTGTCTTTTTTAACACTGTAAGCACACGTAAATGGCAGACGTACAGTGGAGTTGACATGAAATGCTGGTTTATGCACTGTTGTCATGCAATTTCGCAGCAATCTTCTGCAGCTCCAGGTCCATGGCTGCTAGGTTTTCCAGCTCTTTCTCCTAAAAAAAAAAAAACAGAATAAACATCAGCAGCTGAATCCCATCAGACACATTCTGTTTTAAACTCTGCATAATGTGAAGAACGGCTGATGGAGGTGAAACATTTCTTAATCCCAGCAGAACGTCTCCTTCACCCTCATTTTGTTTTTCTGCTTCAGAGTTTGAAGATGAGGTCTCTGCAGGCCGTAACTCCTCTTAATGGGAGAGTTATGACTTTGCTCAAGGAGGCGATAATCGTGAAGTTGTTGCTGTGATAAGTACAGAGGTCATAAAAAAAACAAGTGCGTAAGTGCAGATTCAGACGAGGGCTCTAACAAGCAAACGCTGAAATGATCTGAGGTAATGAAAACAAATAGTGTGAAGCCAGAGTCAAGGATGGAGGCGCTGCTCATGGGGAAAGTTCTGGAAATTAGTCTGAACAGATTCATGTTAACTGACGTTTTCTGGATCTGAAGGCGAAACTCTGACAAACTCGTGTAGATGTGAGATTTCCATAATGAAGAAGCTTCTTTTGCCCCAGTGAAATAAAAGTGCTGGAGGCTCTGGATGTGTCTTGTTTTTACAGCATTAATAATAACAACAACAACAACTCCAACTGTACAATCTGCATAAAATGTCACATTTCATTTTTTGACCTTGTTCTACTTGGGCTGAGGCAATGAGTTACACTGAAAAATGACCTGTTGCAATGTCCTAATTGTAAATGTTGCAATTTTTTTTTAACCATAAATGTGTCAGAATACCTGTTAAATTTCTTTTTGTTGTTTTATGCTCTTCTATGAAGGAGGATTAGGGCCACACACAAAAAAAGGAAATTTACAAGATTCAACTCATAAATTTAAGGAAATAACATAATAAATAAACAACAATTAAATCATAAATGTGCAGGAAAAAGACATGAACTTGAGAGAATAGTCATAAATTAATGAGAATAGTAAATCTACGGAATAATGAAGTCGTAGATTAACAAGAAAAAGTCACAGACTTACGAAAGAAGTCAAAAATTTTCAAGAATAAAGTTGTAGATTTACGAGGACAGTCATAGATGTATGAAAATTTAGTCATAGAACTCAGAATAGTCGCAGATTTATAAGGAATAAAGACATAAATTTACTAGAATTAAGTTCTAGATTTACAAGAAAACAAATTTACTGAAATAAATTAAAGAGTTACAAAAATAAAGTAATGGATTTACGCAAATAAAGTCCAAAATTTACTAGAATAAAGTCATAGTCTTATGAGAACAAAAGTTAGAAATTTACTCGGATGAAAACATAAATTTGGATAATTTATTCATAAATTAATGAGAATAAAGTCATACACTTATGAGAATAAAATTATGAATTTAAGAGAATAAAAGCATAGATTTGTGATATTAGATTCATGAAGCAACTTCATTGTTGTTACAATACCAAAACAAACTTTATTCTGACAGGTTGTATCAGAAGAGCAGCAATCTGCTAAACCTACACAAACGGGTTGAAATAAAACTAAGGTTTCAATATATCACCCTTTAATTTTGCAATAATATCAACATAAGATGGGAAACCCAAAAATAATGACACAGTATATCGCAGTTCGATTATTTTTGCAACTCATTCAGTGCTAATTTTAACATGAATTAGTTCAACTTTTGGATGTTTCGAACTCAACATTTTGTCGACCGTCTGCACTCAGCAGAATATATTCACACGTCTGGTCTTTGTGCAGTGAGTGGGAAGAGTTTTTACCTCCTGAGCAGTGAGAGCTTTCTGCTGTGTGCTCCTCTTTGCCTCCTCCTGGTTGGCGTGGTTGGACAGCTCATTTATCTTATAGCTCAGCAGCTTTGCCAGTTCATTCATCTGAAAACGCAGAAAACGCAGAATCATTGCACATTTTCACAATCTACAGGATCCACTGAGTACTTTCTAATCCAAACTTTCCGCTCACTTTTCCTACCTTGTTTGAGGTGGCAGCGTGCACATCTGAATCTCTTTTGTACCAGGCAGGATGGTAGAAACCTCTGAATATCCAAGGGTTGCGTTTTTCTGCCAGAGAACTGAAAAACAGCCTCGATTAAATCCTGATCGATCTGCAGTTTGTCAGCACACGTGCAGCGTTCAAGCGTTTGTTCATGGTGCAATATTGAGTTTGGATCCTTGACTATTGCAAACATGCATCATTGAACTCTGCTGTTTATGCTCCAGTGTTCAGGAGAACGATCTTAGCCTCTTATGTCCCACCAGGCGACGTGTTTGCATGATAAACAGTAACGCCTTTGTCAAACATTGGAAAGCTATACCAGGTTCAAAAGCTTCGATTCTTGGTTTTCTCAGCCAACAAAACATAATTAGTGAAAGAATCACTCCAATCGCTCGTACCCTGAATATTCACTCTCCTTTAAACCAGAGGAATCCAGAGTTCAAACATATCAAAAGTGTTGTTTCATCAAATTATTCTAAGTGGTGAAATTTCTCCTGTAAAGTCCGTTGTTTGTCTGTCTGTCGTGTCCGTTCTCATCAATAACAGCAGCTTAATAGCTCCAATAGAGAGTTGTTTATTTTCTAAAAGTCCTGTCAATAATGTTTGATGTAGCTCATTATTTTACCAGTCAAATGAAGTCATCTGTAGCCATTTAGATCATTGGTGAGACCTTTTTATTGCCGTGCATCTCCATTCACATTCGAGTACACAACAGAAGAGATACACCTCATGACTGGGAACTACAATGTCATAATGTTGGGTTTGAAAATTTGAAGATTTTGTCACTTCTAAGAGAGCAAAGTTGACTAAAAAGAGGACACTGAGCACTGACAAAGCTGGTTTTGTTTGCACAGTGAGTACAACCCTAGCTGGTGTTTGTTCACCTGAGACTAAAAACTCTCTAATTCTGACAAGGTTTTATCTGGGAAGCTCAAATTTCACCCAGATTTAGATGACAAAGAATAGAAGTGATGTGGACTTTAGCCACATAAAGAAATGTATATCTTTCAGATGAGGTGTCTGATGAATGTTGGCTTTGAGGTTTTTAGTTAGAAGCTTTAAAATATGGTATAAAAGTCAGGATCAGGTGGTATGTAAGAGGTTAAGTTGTTAAATATGAGGATGTTAAAAAGTACCTTAGAGCATCGTCCTTGTCTGGTCCTGCGTTGTCTTGTCTTTTGTCAAATCCCCAGTCCTCCTGGCTGCGTTCTCCTTCCTCTCTCTCCTCCTCAGAGTGCTCCTTATCGCGCTTGTGTCTCCTCTGGTGATGTCTGCCTGCTCTCCAGTCTCTCTTGTCTCTTCCAGTGTCAAAATCCCAGTACTCTTGGCTTCGTTCCTCATCAGGCTCTTCTTCTCTGGCCTCTTCTGAAAGTTCTTCATCGGGTTTGTGTCTCCTCTGGTGGTGTCTGCCTGCTCTCCAGTCTCTTTTGTCTCTTCCGGTGTCGAAATCCCAATATTCTTGGCTTCGCTCTTCTTCAGGTTCTTCTCTGGCCTCTTCTGAAAGTTCCTCATCACGTTTGTGTCTCCTTTGGTGGTGTCTGCCTGCTCTCCAGTCTCTTTTGTCACGTCCAGTATCAAAGTCCCAGTACTCTTGGCTTCTTTCTTCTTCAGGTTCTTCTCTGGCCTCTTCAGAAAGCTCCTCATCACGTTTGTGTCTTCTCTGGTGATGTCTGCCTGCTCTCCAGTCTCTTTTGTCAAGTCCCCATGATTCTTGGCTGCGCTCCTCTTCGGGTGTTTCTTCTGAAAGCTCCTCGTCACGTTTGTGTCTCCTCTGGTGATGTCTTCCTGCTCTCCAGTCTCTTTTGTCGAGCCCCCATGACTCCTGGCTGCGCTCCTCTTCAGGTTCTTCTCTGGCCTCTTCTGAAAGCTCTTCATCGCGTTTGTGTCTCCTCTGGTGATGTCTTCCTGCTCTCCAGTCCCTTTTCTCAAGACCCCATGACTCCTGGCTGCGTTCCTCTTCGGGTTCTTCTCTGGCCTCTTCTCTGGCCTCTTCCGAAAGCTCCTCATCTCGTTTGTGTCTCCTCTGGTGATGTCTACCGGCTCTCCAGTCTCTTTTGTCGAGTCCCCACGATTCCTGGCTGCGCTCCTCTTCGGGCTCTTCTCTGGCCTCTTCTGAAAGCTCCTCATCTCGTTTGTGCCTCCTTTGGTGATGTCTGCCTGCTCTCCAGTCCCTTTTCTCGAGACCCCATGATTCCTGGCTGCGTTCTTCTTCTTCAGGTGCGTCCTCTGAGAGTTCCTCGTCACGTTTGTGTCTCCTCTGGTGGAACCTTCCAGCTCTCCAGTCCCTCTTGTCGACACCCCATGATTCCTGACTGCGTTCGCCATCTTCCTCTCCTTCGTCTCCACGTTTGCTGAATTTCCTGGAGAGGTAGCGATGCAAGGGGCTCCATTTGCGTTTTTCCCTCTCTTCTTCGTCTTCGTAATCGTCCCGCTTGTCTAGACCCCATGACTCCTGGCTGCGCTCCTCTTCGTCGCCTCCTAAAGATTCCTCGTCGCGCTTCACGTGTCTCCTCTGGTGGTATCTTCCAGGCCTCCAGTTTCTCTTCTCTTTGTCGTCTTCGTCCTCATCGTCCGATCTCTTGTCAAACCCCCAACTCTCCTGGCTGCGCTCTCCATCGTCCTCTTCCTCTTCTCCTCGTTTGTGTTTTCTCTGGTGATGCCTCCCAGGCCTCCAGCCGCTCCTCTTCTCGCGCTCTGTTTCTTCTCCTCCTTCCTCTTCGTTCTCGTGTCTCTTCTCCTTCTCGTCACCGAAGCTCCAGGACTCTTGGCTGCGCTCGTCTCCTGGGGTTCCTCTCTTTTCTTCCACTGTTTTCAGGAGAGTCTCGATGTCTTTCACATCTGCTGCTTTTGCCACGGGCACCTCAGGTTGACCTTTGACCTCTTCAGTGCTTTTCTTGTCCAGTGGGGCATGTTTAACTCCTACAACAGATCAAAGAAAAGATCAAAAGGTTGTGTCCGTAACGTGTCACATTAGTGAACCCTGGTTATGTCCGACCAGTGCTCATCTAGCAAACGTAACCTGGCTTTTTATTTACTTTTTAATCTTATTGATGGACTCTGCAGAATAACTGCTGCATGTGGACAGGAATCAACACTTACACAAACAACTTTATCATTGTTTTAGCCTTTAGCCTGTGCTCTATCACTTTCCTGTTTATCTTCCTTTTGTTCTGTTTCTATCAGACAGTCAAGCTCCTGTGTCCACCACTACGACAAAATAAACCCAGAGGAGAAGAGAAAAACAGCCCTCTCTTCCCACTAGCAATTAGAAAAAGCACTTAGAAACAATCTATTTTGGCTCTGACAATCTTATTTGAAGTTGTGGATTACGATCAGGCATATATCAAGAGATAAGGCTTTTTTACGATCACCTAGAAAGTCCTCACCGTCTCTTTATGTTCTGAATTTCTCCTTTAGCTGAAATTTATTGGAGCACAAGTCTCTGAGTTTCTGAGAAGTTGTGTGGAAATATAAAAGATCTGAAAGCTTGATGCTATTTATATCACAACCTAGTTGCCAGGATATTAAATATATGAACCAGCACAATGTCTGCAGGACCTCACAGCCCTGAGATGCTGCATCAACAGCATCTTTAATGATTTAAATTAGTCTGTTTACAGTCTCCACACACACACTGCAGACCTGCTTGGATTATGTCTTTGCAGTCCTGATCCAGCTGAGAGTCCGGTTGGGAAAGAGCTTTGGAGAGAACTTCAACCAAGCAACGAGTCACCTGGAAGGAAAAAAAGCACCAAAATGTCTTTCTACTGTAGTTTTTTGCTGCATGAATAACTGTAAAAATAAATAAAAACTTACAATATCCTCTCTTTGCCCTTCTTTTCCCACTGGAAGCGCTAGATTTTCTGCACAAGTAAAAGTATTTATCAGTGTGCTTTGAAAGAAGAAGAGATGCAGAGAGTTCAACACTACACTGTAAAAAAAAAAAAGTCAGGAAAAATACAGCATCTGACCTTTAATCGCAAAACAATCAGCAAACAAAACCATACAAAACAATAAGACGCAAAACTATTAAAACACTGGAAAATACTTCAGTTCCATTATCCATAAATAAAATGAAAGAGGATATCATTTAAAGAACACCTCTATGGAAATAAACAAAAACAAAGAAAACGCCCATTGAAAACAACTGTAAAACACAAGAAAGACCAAGATAAAAGCAATGGCAAAAAAATGAAAAATAAACATAAAAGCCATAAGACAAGATTAATACTGCTGATAAAAGGTAGAATAATGCAAAGGCAGTAATTCTTTATAGAGTGTAACCAAAACAAATAGTACAAATAACATTGTGGTCATTCTAATTTAGCCAGAAATAGCTGCTAATTTTTCTAGTTCAAGATGTAACTATTTATTAATAAAAACAATTTTAAACTGTAAATTGATGGGTTGTTCTGTAAAGTTGTTAAAAAAATTTACTGTATGCTTTAGAAAAATTCCCTGGCAACCACAGCTACAATTTTCTTCTGTAAAAACAACAAGATTTTTTTTACAGTGTACTGTAGTCGACCAAATTTTATCATCCTGCCCCTGCAAAAAATTAGGTTCACAATGGTTAACAACCAACAGACTGATGACCTCAATGACTGCAGTTTTGCCCAAATAATACTGTAAAATTGCATTTTATTATTGCAGCATTTCCTTCTAAAACTGTTTATTTGTTCACAATATATTGTTGTCATTTCAACATCGTTACACAAATGTCAAAGTTTCATGCAGTCTCACAATTAACTGTTATTCAACAATTTTGTAAAAGAAAATGTTTGATTGTACAATCCCTAATCGTTGCTTGTTGACTGTTTTGCAGCATCACTTTAACTGATTTTTTTTTACAGTGTATAAAAAAAATGTTAACTCAGCAAGGAATATCTGTTGATTTTACCACTTTACAATGTTTATTTATTTATTTACTTATTTGTCAACCCTCGTATTGGCTTCTGATTTACTCTGCACCATCTGTTCCGACAACTTAGAAAGTAGAAGGTGTGGAAATTTTCTCCAAATAATTTTGTTTCTCCTTTTTTGGGAAGTTTTCCAGCACATGCACATATATTGAAAAATCAATTTTGTAACATATGGTATGATAGACCTTTTTTTTTGAGTAGAATAAAGCAGAAATCTTGATTTATTTTTTCACTAAGGTTATTATCGGACGTGCATGTGTTGATGTATTATCACAGACAGGATATTACTTTGAAATATATACTATTATTTTTATGAAAGCAAGATGCTATAAGTCACAACCAATTTTACATGCACCTCTATGAAAGGAATCAAAGTTATGACAAAAATAGTTTTAAAGTTTTTTACAATTTTACTATTTTACAAAATTCTTTAAGGAACTACAGCTGCCATTTTTTCTGTAAAACCAACAGGATTATCTTTGCAGTGAAGTTAAACCGTCCGTGTCTCTGTCCGTGGTCCTGAACTCACAAACTTCCAACACTGCGACAAGAAATCACGACTTCACCTGCACTCACCTGTGAGGAGACCCACGACCGCGGCAAAGATGAAAACCAGCCTCATGTTGGCGGGAGAAAGAGATAAATCCGTGAGGGGAAAAAAAAGTAGGAGAAGCACCAGCTCTCGTCCACTCTGCAGCGGCACGAGAGGAGGTGCGCGGTCTGAGGCGCGTGCTGCTCTGAGGAGTGAGCGCGAGGAGCGGCTCTAATAAAGACAGGAGTGGGCGCGAGGAGCGTGGGAGGAGGAAGGGCTTAAGGCTCCGTTAGTGTCATGACTCATTAAACCCGCAAAGAGGGAGACCTGAGTCCGCTTTGATGCCTGCACAATGTGGACGTTTTTGGGAAAGTGAATTAGTAATGCGGTTAGTGTCACGCGCCATTCAGGTGATAATGTGATAGATGGAAGAGACGAGTGGGAGGGAGGGGGAGGAGGGAGGGAGGGGTGTTTGTTTTTAATGCCATGCAGTGCCTGAGGACAGGACAGATAGGTGCAGGGGGTGGAGAAAACATCACGAAGCTACTTTGTAAAGATTTAAAACATTTTGATTCAGCTCAGCCCCCGGAGTGAGCTGATGTTGTTGACATTAAGATAAAATAAAGAAAAGATAAGACGATCTTATTGATCCTCCACCGGAGATATTCCCCTCTTACTGCAGCTTACCATAATTAAAAGGAAATTAAAGTCGTTAAAGGTTAAAATAAAAAAAACTTTGTGCACCACTTCACCAAGAAAGGTTTCTCTTATTGCAGGTTTGCTGCGTCGTGTTACACTATGTTGCAGACGTTTAATGCTCCATTTTTTATGGCCTTCTAGAAAAGGCTTCCCCCAGTCTCCAGCTGAAGTTATGTAATCTCTCCTATGACGCTGCCCCATATTTCTCGCTTACTTTTTCAATCTAATGTAACCCAAGTATAAAAGGGGGGCCAGGTTCACCACTTTGTCAACAACTGCGTGAGCAAATAGTCCAACAGTTTAAGAACAATGTTTCTCAGGAATTGATCCATAATATCATCAAAAGATTCAGAGAGTCTAAGCAGCAAGGCCCAAAACCAACATTGAATGGTCGTGACCTTTGACCCCTCAGGCGGCGCTGCATTAAAAACCCACATCATTGTGTAAAGGATATTAGCACGTGGGCTCAGGAACACTTCAGAAAACCATTGTCAGTTAACACAGTTCATCACTACATCTACAAGTGACAGTTCAAACTCTACCATGCAAAGACAAAGTCAGACATCAACAACACACACAAACGCAGAACTCTTTTTGGAAATCATGGACGTGGTGTCCTCAGGGCCAAAGAGGAAAAGGACAATCCGGATTGTTCTCAGCGCAAAGTTCAAAAGCAGCATCTGTGATGGTATGGGGGTGTGTTAGTGCCCATGGCATCATGGGTAACTGTCCCAGTATCTGTGAAGGCTGCATTAATGCTGAAAGGTACAAACAGGTTTTGGAGCAACATCTGCTGCCATCCAAGACACTTTGTCTTTTTCAGGGACGTCCCTGATTATTTCAGCAAGACAATGAAACCAAGACACATTCTGCTCCTGTTACAACAGCGTGGCTCTGTAGTAGAAGAGTGCAGCTACTTGACTGACCTGCCTGAAGTCCAGACCTGTCTCCTATTAAAAATGTGTGGCAGGTTATGAAGCACAAAACACCACAAGTGTTGTTCAAAGGAAAGGTGATGTAACACAGTGGGAAACATATTTCAGGCATCAAATTCAAAATGATTGAGTGTTTACAATATACACTAAAGTTAATCAGTTTTATTTGTGTCTTAACATCTCAACTTCATTGGAGTTGAGGTTGTAGAATAATGTAACAGATATAAAACAAGCTGAACAAGGAGCCAGAAAATTCTGAGTCACAATTCAAACCTCTTAAATAATTCATTCAGCCCTCTGTGCATTGCAGCCAGTTTCCCATGGGCTCTGTCCCCAGCTGAGACTCTGTTTCATGAGGAGACTGGAGTCATTCATTTTGGGTTAACAATGAAATGTTGAAAGAGTATCGGCACATGTATCAATTATTTTCAGAGTCACAGGTGAAGTGGTTNTGAGTGTTTACAATATACACTAAAGTTAATCAGTTTTATTTGTGTCTTAACATCTCAACTTCATTGGAGTTGAGGTTGTAGAATAATGTAACAGATATAAAACAAGCTGAACAAGGAGCCAGAAAATTCTGAGTCACAATTCAAACCTCTTAAATAATTCATTCAGCCCTCTGTGCATTGCAGCCAGTTTCCCATGGGCTCTGTCCCCAGCTGAGACTCTGTTTCATGAGGAGACTGGAGTCATTCATTTTGGGTTAACAATGAAATGTTGAAAGAGTATCGGCACATGTATCAATTATTTTCAGAGTCACAGGTGAAGTGGTTAAACCCCAGACAACATCTCCTGAGACCCAAGCAAATCCAGTTCACCACAAAACAACTGTACATCCGGACAGGACGTCAGACTTCTTCTTCTAATCCCCAGCTCGCTATAAAACTAGGTTGTGCATGAATATCTTAATCTGAGACTGCTGCTGTCGTGGTAACAAACAGAATAGATAGGGATGAGCTGACATGTGCAGTGACAGAGCTCAGACTCCGTTGTCTCGGCTCAGCTCGGCTCAGGACATTCAAACTGACAACTGCTGGCATCTTCTTTTTCGCCACTTTGCATGATTCCTTGTGGTGCAATTTGTTCTTCCCTTTAGCGTTTAACATTTCACATCCTAAAGTCAGAAAACAAGTCAAAAAGTGACCCCCTTTAGAAATGAGTTCACGTCCATATACTCCTTTAACAGGCCTCTGTGGATGAAAATGTTTACGTTTACACAACAAGCCCTGACCTTTATGTATGGCACAGTACATTCAAACTCAATCATGTCTTGCAAACCACATGTCCAGAAACTGCAACAGCTGCGAGCCAAATGAGAATCTCGTGCTCTATAAATCTGCTCCCTGCACTTATGCTTCACATGCTCGTGGCTCCTCTCATCCATCTTCGTTACGGCGGACGATCTCCGTAATGGTAACTCAAATAATTGCCGGTCAGAAACGTAAAATTCTGACACGTCAAGTATCAAAGCAATGATCCAGAGCGAGCAGTGAACCCTGTCCGGTGTGTGAGTGATAGATTATTACATGTTTGGTGCAGCAGGAGCAGCAGAAGCAGCAGCGCTCTGCAGTTTCCTCTCCCGTCTCCAGGGAGGAAGTCGTATCTGTGACTGAAGCTCGGGTCCCCACACTGAGCCGTATCAAAAGCACCGAAGCACTAAATTATACAAGTTCCCATACTCGGAACAATGTGTGTCCGTGGATTCCTTTGCACCCACATGTGATGCTTTGTGTGTGTTTTTGTGGCCTCTCTGCCTCCAGCTCCAGGCTTGATTAATATTTTAGTGAGCCATGAAGATATAGAAGCTTACAGAGGAGAGGATTTGAAAGGGAAAGCTCGACTCTGTGAGCACGAATCAGTGTGATCAGTCCCCGTCTGCACAAACACAAACCCTTTTATCCCGACTGTTTAACATGTATGAACAAAAGAAGAGTGGTGGAGGACGAGCGCTGAATAAAAGCCTCGGCTGGGCTTTGATCTCAGACTTTGATGGTGGTCAAAGAACAATAGAAGAGTCTGTGTGTGGTCATTCGTGGTCAAACACTTGTTTTTAATCACACACGTATTTTGATATCCCTGCGGCTCATGCATCACGAGAGACTCTGTTTTTTTTTTTCCCTCCTTTGTGAAACGTTTATTATTAGACTTCAGTGAGTGACTTCAGAGAGCGAAGCATCAGTGTTTACCAGAAAGAAAGGACAGTTTTATGGTAAGTCTTTGTTAGTCATCACTAACATTGATTCATTGACTGTTTTCAAATCACGTTTTTGAGTCGCCCACTCACACTGACTTATCTCACTAATCCATCTCTTCTTTTTACATGTATTTCTTTTAACTTTCACATTGTTAAAACTATTGTCAAAGTGTTTTTAACTATGGTTTTTACAACATCCTTGAGCACATGAAAAGGTGCCTTCAAGGGGCTGTGAGGACTTTCTAAGTGATTTTGGAAAAGTTTCACCTCTAGATATATCATTGTTGATCATAGTCCCCAATTTAAAATAAGGCAATCATTATTATTATCAATCATTATTCTTCAACACTTACACAATCTACACTTACACATTCTGCACTTACACAATCTGCACTTACACAATCTACACTTACACATTCTGCACTTACACAATCTGCACTTACACAATCTACACTTACACATTCTGCACTTACACATTCTGCACTTACACAATCTACACTTACACATTCTGCACTTACACATTCTGCTCTTACACATTCTGCCCTTACACAATCTACACTCACACATTCTGCACTTACACATTCTGCTCTTACACATTCTGCCCTTACACAATCTACACTCACACATTCTGCACTTACACATTCTGCTCTTACACATTCTGCACTTACACAATCCACACGAACACTTACACATTCTGCACTTACGCATTCTGCACTTACACAATCCAGACGAACACTTACACATTCTGCACTTACACATTCTGCACTTACACAATCTACACTTACACAATCTACAATTACACATTCCACACTTACACATCCCACACTTACACATTCTGCACTTACACAATCTACACTTACACAATCTGCACTTACACAATCCGCACTTACACATTCCGCACTTACACAATCTACAATTACACATTCTGCACTTACACAATCTGCACTTACACAATCCGCACTTACACATTCTGCACTTACACAATCTACAATTACACATTCTGCACTTACACATTCTGCACTTACACATTCTGCACTTACACAATCTGCACTTACACATTCTGCACTTACGCATTCAGCACTTACACATTCCACACTAACACATCCCGGACTTACACATTCTGCACTTGCACATTTCCAAACTTACACATTCTGCACTTACACATTCCACACTAACACTTTGACATTCTGCACTTGCACTTTCAGCACTTACACATTCCACACTTGCACATCCCACACTAACACTAACACATTCTGCACTTACACATTCTGCACTTACACATTCCACACTAACACTTTGACATTCTGCACTTACACATTCTGCACTTACACATTCCACTGTTATACATTCTACACTTACAAGTTCCACACTTACATGTTCTGCACCTACACATTTTGCACTTACACATTCTGCACTTACAAACTCTGCACTTATGCAAGTGGAAGCAAAAGTATTCCCCACCAACAGTGCATCTCTTAGACAAGAGCTCAATATTTTAGCTCCTTCTTTTTATTCCTGTTGATGATAAACATAACTCCCAGTGACTGAAGTACTGAAAGTGTCAATATTTTGTTTGGAGAATCAATTTTAAAGCATAAGGAGCTGGTATAAGAGGCATTTACATTTGTTTGATCTGCAAACCTTCAGATTCTTGGATTAGAAATACCTGACTGTGTTTTCGTGATAGCGTTAGTGTAGTTACATCACTACGTAAAAATCATTAGCATCGTCTTCAAAATATAAGCATTTGAATGTTGTGATTCATATGACGCTGATATTAGCATGAAGCTCAAAGCCTCACAGAGCTGCGAATGTGGTTGTAGACTCATGTTGTTGTTTGTTTAAAAAGAAGAGGACAGACACAAAGAAAGGAGCTTCCACATGATGCAGGTGTCATCACAAAGCAGCTGCAGTTGTTGTTGCTGTGTTTCAAACAGGCTGACAGGAAGCTTATACTCTATATGCCAAACAGAGAAGCAAACAAAGCTGCTCAGAGCTTTATTTTCCTCAATAGGAAGCTCAATAGGACCCTGAAGGCCGGCATGGGATTGAGAAAGACAGGAAAGAGGATTCAGCTGATTTATTGTGTAATACACGGTTTGAATGGCCCTCATTAACAGACAAGCAGGTGAGGGCTAATTATAATGAGCTCGACTTAATTATTGGATTTGCATGTCAAATTCTTCAGCTCCTCAAACTCTCTTTCTGCTTTACAATACAAAACTTGAAAATTAAAAAAAAAGATAAAACCATCAGAATAAGTTGTTTAATGTGACTCAGTGCATGTTAAAGGTCTGACATCAACAATGAACAGTGTTGTCATTGATTTAGTCTGGATTTAACCCCTTACATCCCACTGAATTCTGGCCTATATGCCATGCTATGTGTCAAGGCTTATGACAAGAACCATATGGTCAAAATTCAGCAGTGACATCTCATTGAAAAGATTAAAGTCTTGAGCTTCAGAAAATGTCATGTTTTTATTTGTGGCTAAAGTTCACATCAGGATAAATGCAGCTGAAACACTTTTCTCCTCCATTTTGAAAATCATTACTTTCAAGATGTTTCATGCCAGACATAAGACATCCAATAAATCCCTTCTACACTTTTTCATCTACACCTGGGTGAAATTTGAGCTTTTTAGGTAAAACTTTGTAGGAGTTAGAGAGTTTTTAGTTACAGGTGACAAAACACCAACCGGAGTTCTACTCACTGTCTATGCTCTCATCCAAAGACTCTGTGCAAACAAAACCAGCTTCATTGGTGCTCAGTGTCCACTTTTTAGTCAACTTTGCTCTCTTAAAAATGGAAAAATCATCAAATTGTCAATCCAAACATCATGAAATTGTAGTTCCCAGTCATGATGTGTATCTCGTCTGTTGTGTACTTGAATGTGAATGGAGACACATGGCAACAAGTATGTCTCACCAATGATCTAAATGGCTACAGCCAGCTTCGTTTCACTGGTAAAATGATTAGCTACATTGAATGTGACTGATAGGACTTTTATCAAATAAACAACCCTCTATTTGGAGCACTGCACAGCATTTGGACACTGTGGGCTATTGGCCAGTCAAGCAGGGAGCGCTTGTTGTCTATCACAAGCTCTCCTGGGATGAAAACAGAACAAAAAATGCAGCTAGAAACTCTAAGGAAAACAAAGACTTCCAGCTTTGTCAGATTGACATTGAGGAGGAAATGCTCTAAGACTGTGAAGCTGCTGTTATTGATGAGAACGGACACGACAGACAGACAAACAACGGACTTTACAGGAGAAATTTCACCACTTGGAATAATTTGATGAAACAACACTTTTGATATGTTTGAACTCTGGATTCCTCCGGTGGAAAGGAGAGTGAATATTCAGTGAAGAATCTAAACTGTCCAACGCGGTAAAGCATTAAGATGTTTGACAAAAGCTTTGCTGTTTTTACTTTGACACGGTGGAGCATAGGAGGTTGAACAAAACTGTTTCAGTTCAGTAAAATAAGCGAAGGTAAAGTCCTTAATGAGTTCTCTGGGGAGGAGAGGAGGATGAATTCAGCTTAAGATGGATAAATGTGAATAAATAATGAATGAAGCAGAACAGTCGAGACTTTATGAACATTGTGACGGCCATAAAAGCAGACGTTGGAGGATTAATGGTTATTAGAGCTGAGGTGTCTCTGTGTTGTTCTGCTTTTTGGTGCAACTTAAGCAAAATAATGAACCCAACCTCTGAGGGTCATTTTTCTATGACTGCATAATTCACTTTTTTTTCTTTTTGGCTGCAGCATAAATTTCACTTCTGAAGATCTCATCACACCTTCGACATCTTCACCAGGCCAGGCCGTGAGTCATGTCAGATGTCAACACACATACGTCCAGAAAAACACACCCACAGCTTGTCTGCTCATGCATGTTCTGCTGCATTCACTGCGCTGCAGGACCAGCTCGTTTCATCACGGTTAGCTGTTTACTGAAACATTACTCACACGTAAATAAATGACTTCTCTGCACGACCAACGCTGGTGGAAAACACCTAAAGGCTTCCAAACACAGAAAATCAATGTGCTACGCCTTCACAAGTGTAATTTATCTGTCATATGATTCATTGCTGTGCACAGGGATCACATTGTTTCATCAATTACTGGAAATTTTAATTTCTGAACAGTCAAATTTAATTGATTTTATTAAATGTTTTTGCTGGTTTTGCACCAATGTCTGCATTTGTCATAGTTGCTCCAGGTCTTTGAGCTGGGGGGGGATTTTTTTTTTCCTTGATTAATACAAAACAGTAGAAATCCAGAGTTTAAATACCATTCACTTTAGATTACTTTAATTAATACAAGTTAGAATTCAAACATTGGGAGCCTGGTTTTGAGCAACGTCATGTAAAAAAAATTGCTCTTTAAAAATTTAACACAAATTTCACATAACATTTCTGCCTCTCAGACCCATGAAACTTTATTTTTTTTAAACTTTAATCTCCTAGCCACATTTAGGGACACTTCCCACGTCATCTTTTGGTGATATCATAACTCTACACCCATTTCAAAGAGAAAAAAAGTGTAGTTATGAACAATAACACTTATAACTTAAACTAGAAGCTAACTAATAACACTACAATAACTTTCCGTACAAAGACCAAATTTATTTTTTTACACTTATTAGGTCTTACTGATCCGAAATAGCAAAGAAAAATAAAAAATGCTTAGGTCTTAAGAGGATAATGCACCAAAATCTATCACCATTGATATAAACTAATGTTACACATGTAATAAAGATTATCAAGCTGTCTTAGAGGTTTATAAAGTTATAACTTTTTAACATAAAGCAACAGAAATGATCTGCTCCTTCACTGGACATCAAACCACCTGAACCATATTTTTCTTTTGTTGGCGCTTTTCTTCTGTCTGCATCTTCAGCTTTTATTCTGTAGTTCAGTTTCAGTGTGTCCTTCTGTTTATTTACGTTTTTTTTTTTTCATCATGTCTGTGGATTATTTTCTCCGTCTTGATTGTTTGTAGCTGTTCCCTTTACCTCTGTTTCTCTGTCCTGTGCCAGTTTTGTTTTGTCTTGTTGTTTTTCTATGCCTCCTTATCAAGTCTTGTCCTTTGCTGAACTTGCTGGACAAATCCTGGTTTCTTTCTTTCTCTGATTAGTTTTTTTTTTTCTGTCACACTGCAGCGACATGACTTCAGTTTTTCTTCTGGAAAAAAAAAAGTCTTTAATTTCTCCTTCTTTCTTCTCCAAAACCACCATAAGCATCAGCTAAGATTACATTTACACACACATGAATATTACCCTCTTTTAAGTTAAAACACACATTTTAAACGTGGCTGTACAGTCAGGCTACTGTGTGTGTAAAAGCTTCAAATGCTGCTTGTGAAACACTCACAAATTAGCACTGGCTTTACACGTCATTGATTTTTTTTTTTTTCACCTCCAATTGCAGCAGAGGAAAGAGACCCAGGACTCAGTGTTGTGTAAAACAGTAATTTACTGTTAATCATTCCTGTAGCTATGGCTTGTTCCTTGCTGATTCACTTGGGAATAACCTGCATTGCATAATTAGGAAGAGGCAATTACAGATGTAAAACCTAAACAGGGCTTAAAAAAATACCTGCAGGAGAAACTTAAACTCCTCAGGCTAAGAGGTGAAGGGACAACTGTGCAGACGTAGAGATATGATGCATTTAATTGTCTCAGTCTGTCATATCCACGTGTTATTAAAGATGATTGAGATTCCTCGAAGCCTCCTTCCCTGCGTTGACCTTCCCTTCGCTGGTTAAATTGACGCTGACGTTAAGTGTTTCTCACAGGCGCGATGACATCAAACGGTATGGAGTCAGGGTTCGGACAGCTAACGCACAGAAACTCGATTATTTTGTTTACATTCCTTCTCAGGTTCAAAAGTTTAAAGGTTGTCACTTGTCGAAAAGCTGCACTTTGAGTTTATTAGACGGAGCCTGGAGGCCGATTTCACTGTGACATTCACTGAGGCCTTTTGGTGTGATGGGTAACCTTTTTACAGTTTAAACGACTAATCTCGTTACACTAACACAGCAGGCACCTATTCACTTTAGATTTGTTTAACATGAACTGTTTTTTTCCTTGTTTTCTTTCCTTTAATGCATCCGTTTATTGAAATAAATACAACACATTTACACCTCCTTTTACACAGTATAAGTGTTTTTTATTGTGTTTACAGAGGAACAATGAGACCCATGGACGGAAAGAGAGAAGAGGGAAACTTCTTCGCAAACTTAAGAGCAGAAAAGATAACAAGGTAGTATACTAGGGCTGACATCCTGATCATGTGATCGCCAAAGCTGCAATTTTTTTGCTCCTGACTGACCCGGAATGAACTGTTGAGGATCCTCTGTAGCTGTTTTGTCTAACATTACCATATGGGTCAATGACATGACGTCCATTTTTTTGTGTCCGAGTGCAATATTTCCTTCCATCATGAATTGAGTATTTCATCACATGTATTTCTTTATTCTATGAAACCTGTGTTATTTGAACACATCTTTAAACTATTAAAATATAACATGTTTTTTTGTGTTTTGGTTCCTCAAACCCCCAAAATGTCAGGGTGGTGCAACCGTAACATTAGACTTTTATTTTAAAGTGAAGAGAATAAAACAGGAAACTGCATCAGCCAGAGGAGCCCAAATGACATTTGTGACCAAGTGGAAAAGTTTGTAGATTTCTCTGAAATACTGATAAAAAAGGTTTTTTCACTTCATTGGTGACTGGAACAATTTCCATGTCAGGTGGAACAACCAATGTAATAATGTGAAATGTTATTTTAACATCAAATTATTTATCTTATTCACAAATAAAAGAAATGAAACACACAAAATGAAAATGTATGAGTCACTACAGACACTTGAGAGATACTTGCCAATAATTTCACACAGAAAAAATAACAGGAACATATAAATATATTTTCATATATTTGGTTGCGCCACCTGACATTTTTGGGTGCTCAAATTAAAAATACTAAAAAATAATGAACCTAAAAACTTTGAAATGTTGGTCAACTACTGAAATCTGTTAGAAAACTTAATTCTTCTCTCAGAAATATGTTTTTATCCATTTTCAAAGAACTTTTTAAAAACACGTTTTTAGACCCTCTTTGTGTCATTGACCCATAAACGTCTTACAACCCCATTTTATAAAACCTGAACTATCCCTTTAATGTGAGGAGAACATAACTTCTGAGGGAAACCACAACAACAGAAAGGCTGAAGCTAAAACTCTAAAGACGGGAAAAGATGAAGCAAACAGAAGACAGAGTTTCCGCACACATATTCTAATTTTACTTCATCTGAATATCTACAAAGAAAACTGCAAATATCTCTTTCTGAATCCAGAGACTGGAAACAATCCAGGAGGACATCTGTTTCACTTGTTCTGCTTCCATAACAAACCTGTTTGTTGTTTTTGTTGTGTAAATTAACGTTTAAATATTCAAGACACATGATTTATGCGCCCTCACATGAGAGCGTGGTTAACATCTGCTTAACTGGAAGCTTTTCAAGATGTTTGGAAAGCAACAGGAGAGACGCAAAACACATGGGAGGGGAAAGAAATTACAACCAGATTTGAGAAGAAAACTCAAATCTCTTTCAGTGTAGCAGATAAAATGAAGCTTAAAGAATCTTATTGTGGTGGTAAACAATCTAAAAGTAAAGTTTTCTTCTACTTTCTCACCTTGACTTCACATTTGATCAGTGCTGGCACCAGTTTGCTCTAAAAAGGTCTGAGTCCCTCGTCTGGAGACAAGTATCATCCAGTCAGCCGTTAATCAGATTCTCACTCAGCTGGAGGAGTTTGTGCAAGTACGACATGCATGGATGGAGCAAAACTTGCAGATCTTCCTCAGGCGAGGTCGGTTTGTGCTGGTCTGTGTGAATAAGGACATGGATGTTTCACTGAACACGGTTATTTCTGCAAACACACAAGTGAAGTGAGTGTTCAGAGTCAGACATGAAAAAAAAAACATATAATAAAAGAAAAAGAGTTGTTATCCTTAAACGATTTTTAAATATTAGCATTTCAAAATGAACCTGTATGTTTAATGGAAAGTATATAGTCATAATTATACATATTTATTTGTGCATGTTACAGTAAATCAATTTTTATTTATATAGCACCTCTCATACAAATAAAATGCAGAGACATATGCACAACACTGATTATATATTAGTGTAATAAAAATAATTTAAAAAATATAAAAATACAGATAAGATTGTAAATAGGAAAGATAAGTAAAGTGCAATAAATAGGACAAAACAAATAATTGAAATGGGTAAGATTGAGAGAATAAAAGGAATAAATAGATAAAGCAACTAAGAGAACAGATAATAGGATAAGAGAAGAAGAAAAAATTATAAATGACTTCTACAAACATTTAAATGAATATCTCATGCAACTTTCCTCTTCCTTGTTTAAATTGTTGTTGACTTTAAGGGAAGTTTTGCAATTTAATTTTACAGTTGTAGAATGACAATAAAGGCTATCTATCTATCTATCTATCTATCTATCTATCTATCTATCTATCTATCTATCTATCTATCTATCTATCTATCTATCTATCTTACTTTCTATCTATCTATCTATCTATCTATCTATCTATCTATCTATCTATCTATCCATCCATCCATCCATCCATCCATCCATCCATCCATCATCCATCCATCCATCCATCCATCCATCCATCCATCCATCCATCTATCTATCTATCTATCTATCTATCTATCTATCTATCTATCTATCTATCTATCTATCTATCTATCCATCCATCTAAGTTTAAAAATGAATAACAAGCTAAACTGTGTTTTCTACAGAAACCCTAATTGAGAAAATTAACTTGTTATTTTGGGAAACTGGAGCAAATATAATGTAGAAAATCCTGGTTTTTAAGAGCTTCAGTGTTTTTCTATGACAGATAATGAAGAAACCGTGTTTGCTGCAGCTTTAGTGTCATATGCTGATACCAAAGGCTTCATGAAGAGTCCGTTACCGCTCGTTACCTCAGGCTCACCTGAGAGACAAAAGGCTGAACAAATACTCGACGTGCTGTGACATCTGCTGACTGAATGTTCTTTGCAGAGCTCAAACCTCGTGTTTACATCTCTGTATCTCACCTCTCCCTGTCAGAGAGTCATGAGCTGTTTGTGCCACCGAGCAAAAACAATGTGCAGCTCGAGTCGTGGTCGGTCAGTGTTGACAAACACGGACGGAGCTTTGAGGCTGTGAAACGTCAGGAAGCAGTTCTCTGTTTTTCTTGCTGTTTTAGCAGGAGAACAGAAAAGATGATTTCACCCTAAACAGAGAAAAATAGCTCATTACAGAGCGCACTTCTGCTTTTCTACCCTCGAATTGGATTAATATAATCCGCAGGCTCTAAATGTGAAAAATGAACCATCGCAAAATAGTAAAGAAGCTTTTTAAACCCCTTACATCCACCTAATTCTATACTTTGTTTCAAAGCTTATAACTGAAGAAACTTAAGGTCAAAATTCATCAGTGACACCTCATTTAAAAGATGCAAGTCACAAGTCCCAGAAAATGTCATGTTTTAATGTGTTTCTTACGTTCACATTGGATTAAATGCAGCTGAAACACTTCATGCCAGACAAAAGACATCCACCACATCACTTCTACACCTTGGCATCTACATCTGGGTGAAATTTGAGCTTTTTAAGTAAAAGCACGCTCTCGTCCAATGACTCTATGCTAACAAAACCAGCTTCATTAGTGCTCAGTGTCCACTTTTTAGTCAGCTTCGCTCTCTTTTTGGAAAGATTCAAAAAACAAGAAGCATGTAATTGCAGTTCCCAGTCACCGATTGTACCTTTTCTGTTGCGCACATGAATGTGAATGAAGATGCACAGCGATAAATAGGTCTCGTCAGTGATCTAAATGGCTACAGATGGCTTCATTTGAGTGGTAAGGTGATCGGTTACTGTGCATGTGATTGACAGTACTGTAAGAAAATAAACAAGCCTCTGAGGGGGCTTTTAGGCAAGTCCACCATGCACTTTCGGCCAGCCAAGCAGGGAGCACTTGTTGTCTATCACAAGCTCTCCTGGGATGAAAACAGAACAAAAAATGCAGCTAGAAACTCTAAGGAAAACAAAGACTTGCAGCTTTGTCAGATTGACATTGAGGAGGAAATGCTCTAAGACTGTGAAGCTGCTGTTATTGATAAGAACGGACACGACAGACAGACAAACAACGGACTTTACAGGAGAAATTTCACCACTTGGAATAATTTGATGAAACAACACTTTTGATATGTTTGAACTCTGGATTCTTCTGGTGGAAAGGAGAGTGAATATTCAGGGTACGGGCGTCAGGATGTGACGTAATGACCCCAAACAGGTAGGACGTCCCAGTTGTTGTGAGTGATTCTTTCACTAATTATTGTTGGTGAAGAATGACTCCCTTATATTTTAGCTTTCGTATAAAAGCAGAGACTCTCTTGCTGTTTCAGTTCACTCTTCTCTTCGTCACAGATTCGTGCTGTGTCATTCTGACCTGGTTTCATCCTGTTTGGACTGGTGTTATTAATTTAACTCGGTGAGAATTGGAGGGATATTGTGCTCATCGTCTCTGTGGGATTTACTGACATGATCTGGTGGAGTTAGTGTGTCTGGGTTACTCTGACCTGACACCAAACCTCAACCAGGAACCTGTCAGAAAGAGCAGCACTTCAATTGACCCTGTTACTCTTAAGTTTGGTAATAAAACTTGTGTTTTCACATGATAATTTGGACTGCTACACCTGCCTCATCACATTAATAAGCCTCGCATGAAGAGATTTTATCAGTCCTCTCCTCTTTGAAGGCCCAGATCTCTTTATCTTACCATCTCCCTACTTTTGCTCCGTGTACAGACGCTGACAGTTTGAGGTAAGCACTAAATGCAAAACCTTGATCAGACAAACCATCGTGCTGAGGCTGTCAGCGCTCGCTTTGAGCTCTCGCTTAAGTTTCCATCTCTTTTCTTTTTTTTTCTGACATGATGTGAGTAGATTTTTAAAACGTGTGCTGCCTCCACTTCTGTAAGAGGAGAAATCATTATTAAACTATGAAGCCAATAAAACTATGCATCATTAATTCATCCATAGTAAATTGATCTAAGAGTTGATGAAGCACAAATTTACTTGTTTCTTGCAACTTTCTCTCTGCAGTCAGTTTCTTTTCTTTCCTAAAATGAGGGATTTCATTTGATTGTGGATACGATAGCAACAAGGATTCAAGGATTCAAGGAGTTTTATTGTCATTCAACCCATGTAAAACATGGGTGGGACGAAATTAGGTTACCCTGGTCCTGGAGCAAGCCCAATCATAGAAATGAGAATAATAAATATATACAAATATACAGTAAAAAAGAGAATAAAAGAAGAACACAATCAACTAGCCTTTTTAACAAATAGACAGAATAAAAAAATAAACTGTGCAAAAATTGCAGTGTTCATTTGTCGGGGGGCACTAACAGAAAGATTACAAGATTACAGAAGATTTCAAAAGAAATCTTAAAACTTATCTTTTTAAAAAAGCATTTGGCTAGTTGGCAGTACTGGGCTCTCCATTACTACCCTAGAAATCACTCTTAAAAGGGTTTTTAATGTGTTTTTTAATTGTTTTTAATTGTGTCTTACTCTGTAGCACTGTGAGATTGTCAAAATGTAAAGTGCAATACAAATAAAATGTATTATTATTATTATTGTTACTATTGTTGTTGTTATTATTATTATTATTATTATGATTATTATTATTATTATTATTATTATTATTATTATTATTATTAAAACAACAAGAAGGGTAACAGAAGAGTAATGTGACAATTCTTCACCTGAGCGCCTGTGCTCATATTTTAGTTTGAGGTTATGACAATAAGTCATATCTTCTTAAATGTCCTCATAGTTCCACACTTATTAACTTCATCACTTATCTAAATATTTGCAGACAAACTCCAGAGAGCATATTGATGTATTTGTAACGCATACAATGTGTAAGATGACAGACTTGAGCAACATGGGGACAGGCTCAAAGGTTAAAATCAGAGATCTGTCCTGGTTAAACCTACAAAAATAAGATGCTTTCTCCAACTGTGTCTTATGACTTTTGTTGAAGAACGAACCTCTTTATGGATCCAAACATAAGATCCCGGCACCATGTTTAAATTTCTTGCAGAAGAGACACAATGAGGAGGATTCATTCTGATTGTCTGGTACAGGTTTCATGTTTAAAAAAACACTGCCACCTATAGGTCTGGCATACTCAGATCTGCACTTATCCCCAGAGTTACTTACACTGAAAAATAAACCTGGGGAGAAGTAAATCTAACTTAATTGAATCCTTGAAATCAACAATAAGAGTTCAAGTTAGTGTCTTCACACAAATATATCTTATATTGAAGTAAAAATATTCCTTCAAAATACAAGATAGCGAGATTTTGTTTTTTGAAAAATGAATGATCTAAGTAATGTGAGGCAATCTTTTTGAGTTCATCCAAACAACAAGTGATGATCTTGTTATCTTTACTGTTTCATTTGGCATTTCTGGAACCAGAAACCAAACTTAACTCCTTACCATACCTTGTTACCATGAGTGAGGAGGGCACACAGTGGACATGAGAGCCTACTGTGTATGGATGAATCACAAAGGTGACAAAATTAAGTAAACTTCACTTTGATTTCATCTTTTTTTAAAACAAAAAGTGGTTCAAATAAGGAGCAATCTTTTTTCAGCAACAAAATGAATCATGCAAAAAGTTTCCTCAGTTTTCTAAAGTAGATCTACCTTTTTTTTTTTAATCAATCAGATGTGGACAAAAATATTTTTCAAATATTACTGTTGGGGAATGTTGGTTTTGAAAATACGCATGTACAAGTCCCAGTTGAGTCCCAAATCCTACAGATCTGGACTTAGGTTGGACTTGAACACCTAAAATGAAGCATTAAGAAGGGTTTAATATCCAAAAAAAGCCAAAACTAATAAAACACTCACTTGAAATTTCAGGGGATTTCAGATATAATAACACTGTCAGAAAAACCAACAGCATTCACAAGGGAAAAAAAAATCATTGAACACTTTGTACACACACACATGCTCAGGGTAATAAGTAACATGACACAGTTGTGACAAAGATATCAGAGATTTTTAAGGACGCAAACCTCACCAAAACACAAAGGTAGCAAGAAAGAAATAGGAAACACTAAAAAGACTCAAGACTTAAAAAGACTTGTTATTGTGTTGTCATTTATCTCTAACTTTTCTTTGTTCTATTCTGGATGGCTCTTTTAAACACTTAACTTTGTGTACAATTTTCTTTCATGTCTGAATGAGTGGACCCCAGGAAGAGTAGTGGCTAATGGGGATCCAAATAAATTAAAGGTAAATAAATAAGGAAACAAAACTGCAACTTAACATGCAAAACTTAAGATGCTGGTGACTCAGACTTAACTCAGGTTTGTACTCTGGGACTTAAACTGAGACAAGAGTTTTGGTGGGCGTGACTTCAACACCATTTTCATTCCGTCCTTTAGTTGTTTTGGTTGCACTCGCCCATAGTCTGAGTGTCTGGGTTTGTTAATGTGTAAGGGATTACGACCCAGGGTTATATTCAGGATCACCCATCTCGCCATCTAAAAGCCATCTGTAATAATTCATAAAGAATTCTCATTGTGATAAAAGTGACAAATATCTTTATATGTGTTACAGCCACATGTGAGCTTTGTCCTGAATCAGCACAACACTGATATCCGTGAATTGAATAATAAAAACAAATCAAAGTGATAAGTGATATGACAGCATGTCTTGATCACTTCCTCCTCCTCCTCTTTTCTTATCACCTGGACTTGTCCATAGGTCATGAGCTTTAAATGCACCTTTCGTTGGGAATCCATGCCTTCAGAAAGTCTGATCTGTTTTTGTTTTAATCTAAACTTGACCTAAAATGGCCTCAGGGAAAGACATCGCTGGGATTGATAACGCTGCATTTGATGTGAGTATAATCCTATTTAATACCAGGGGCACAGGCCGTATTGGAAAAAGCTTCAGCCGCTGGTCGTTCGTAACGATTCCTGAAGGAACGAGGAAGAAAAGTTGATAAGATAAGAAACAAAAAGAAAGGAGATGATTTAACTGTCTCTGCCTCATATTACTTTGGTGTGAAATCATTTCATGCTTATGTTTAGAAATGTTTAAAAAAGGTGAAGAAAACATTACATCACTTTTGTAAAAGGCTTTTTTTTCCTACATAACACTAGTGATGGTTGGATGCTCATTTGGGAGGAGGGCGAACGAGCTGCATTCTGCATTTTCATCATTATTTATGAAGATATTCTCATTTTACTTTTACATTTTATTTTATCATTAGTGAAATAGGTTATTCCTAAATGCTAATTCTTAGCTTTGCGGTTGAGTTGGACTGGACTAGATTGATTTAAGGCAGTGGTTCCCAAAGTGGGGGTCGGGACCCTTTGGAGGGTCGCGAGACATTGATAGGGGGTCATGGAATGTGTCCCAAAATCAAAAACAGACTTTTGACGCTCAAGATTAAACAAATCAGAAAACTTAGAGTTACTTTAAAATTTTATCCACTTTAGAACTTCAGACCTTATCTTTTGTTTTTCTTATTTAACTCCTCTTTGTTGGCCCTGTTAATTTATTTTATTTACCTGTTTTTTGACAGAGACAAATGCATGAAACTTTGCTTCATAAGTTATTCAGGGTAGATGCCACAGAAATGTGTTAAGCAATAGCTCATTTGCAGTCCCTGTCCCTGGTTAGCCCTTTAAGATCACAGACTTTTGGGTTTCAAACACTAAAAATACTCAAAAGGACCAATGTGTGCAAAAAAAAAAAAAAAAAATCAAGGACTTTTACAAACTTGGAGACCAGCAGACGTACTGGTAAAAGAATAAACAGTTTAACAATTATCACACTTTCTAAGATTCACAGATTTTAAATTTCAGTTAGTGTTCACAGATTTGCTTCAGGTTCTATTAATGTTTTATCTTCAGATGTGGATGCATTCCTAAGAGATCTGTTAAAGGTTTTTTGTCAGTCAAGTACAAACTGACCACGAACTACAACCTGGATACGTGCATATTTAGTTAGTATCAACATTGATTTCAATAAAGGTCCTTTAAAAAAAGTCACCTGAAGTGACACAGATGAACTGATCAATATTATGTTAATGAGCAATCGTTCTGTAAATAAAAACCAAAGTTTTCACGAGTCCAGGATGGAAAAAGAAGAGAAGAAGTGAAGAAGAGAAAGTGGAAAAGACAGAGGTAATGTACTACAAAAATTAATTATTTAAGCCCTGTTCATGATTCTTTATTTCAGTTACCGTCAGCTCTTTCTCCTGTATGTAAAGATTATTAACGTGACTCAGCTTCAGCACTGATTTGAATGGAAAACAAACTCTGTAATGTTTGGAATTAAGCTTTTAAAAGTGTGTGTTATATTTTTACTACAGTCACTACGAGTAAATGCCAAATTTACAAAAGTAGAGTGAATATTTCCAGCACTGAGTTAAAGCAGCAACATTAAAGGAGTTAGATGGTTCTTTATATGTGTATGAACTATGAACATTTGTTTATAGTTGATTCGTCAGAGTGTCGATTTGCACATTTAGATTCATATCTTGCACAGTTTAAAATTCTATTCACACTGCCTTCAGTTGTCTTATCCTTTTATGTATTATCTGAATACTTGTTTTTCTTTCTTTATATGTTACTTGAGTATTTTTAGTGTTTTAACAAACACTTGAATCTTGAATGTCTTTAGATATTCCTGTAGAAAAGTCATGACAGCTACTTTTGTGGTGAAATTAAGTTTAAAAAAAAAGTTATTCTGAGCAGATACTGATTTTTTTTTCTTTGTCTGAACATTAAAATCAATGAGTCCAGACTGATGCAATGACCAGCAAAGTTTTCTGTTTCATCCATATTCATAAAGCTGAAGAATATCTTTTTTTTTTTTTTTAAATCTTTGCATAATAATACAGCTCGAGTGGAATTATCAGTTGAGATTTGCAGTACTTTTTTGTGTTTAAATTATTTTTTTAATGATATTCATGGCGCCTCTTCATCTTCTCTCTACAGATGTACTTTTTGATTAATTAAATCCACCCCCTATTATCTTCGGGCCGTCTGTGACCCTTTCTACTTCATCCACCTCTGCACAGAGAAATGACGCTGTATCAGGTATTTATGGATCTTTGTGTCTGCACTGGATTATTATTTCCTCTATTAGATTATGATGTATATAAATACATATGTATTCCATTTTATGATAATTATTGATCATTTTATCTTATTAGTGTTTGTTGAAATGTATCTTTTGTTTGAAATAAAGAAAATCTGGGAAGTATAAATGTGTTTGCCATTATTTTTAAGTGTATGAATATTATGACTGGTTGTGCAATATGAGTGGTACCAACTGGAACCTTAATACTCATAATTAAGAAAAAATTGGATGTTTTTTGTGTCCTGAGTGCTTGGGTACTGGATAACTGGACAGGATTCAACACATGGGAAAGTACACAAGAAAAATTACTCTTGCACTAACTGTGCTGGTGTGCTGGAGTGATCCAGACTTGAGTTTTTCCATTGGAGATTTGGCGGGGCTCCTTTTTGTAACTGCCTCCAAAATCAGACCAAAGCTCATTGTGCAGCCCAAAAAATGTCTTCTGTGTCTCTACTATTTTTTTTATGACAGTCCAAATATGTCCAAGCAATCCATGGTGCACCCGGTTAGTAAATCAGCTTTATGTGCGCTACCAAGTTAAGTTATATATGCAGATCAGGCCCTTAAATTCAGGCAAATTCTGCATCTCATTGGGCAAAGAAGGAGCGGATAAAATATTGCTTACTTTTTAGTTTGACTGTTAAAAGCTGTGTGTTTTTTAAAGTTATTTAACTTTTCACTTTCCATATTTGCCACCTGTATTCAAACATGATAACAACGATTCTCTGTTTTTGTCTCCTCAAATTCTATAGTGNATCTGTCTGACAAACACAGTCTTGTTTTTGTTCCTGTCTCTCGTGCAGGCTGCCTATCCTTCAGGGGGGCACATTTGCTTTGCTAACCCCAGCTTTAGCCATGTTGTCTTTGCCAGAGTGGGAATGCCCAGCTTGGACCCAGAATGCATCTCTGGTCAACACTTCCTCACCTGTCTTCATAGAGGTGTGGCAGACCCGCCTGAGAGCAGTGAGTTTACAAAAACACTCAGCACTTACAACTTTTGATGGAGCAAATCTGTTCACCTGTCCTCTATTGGTACATAGAGCATCGTTTAATGACGTCATGATCCATACATAATCAACGAGGTGCTGCACCACAATACATAGGTATATGACCATAGACTGTATAATGAGTGGACGTAACGACGTTCGGCTTAAACTGAAGCCTCCAGCAGATGCCCCGCCCCCTGGTGTCTGGCTGCAGTATAGGTCATAAGCCCCGCCTCCCCATGTATTCCAGATATGAGCCGGGAAAACTTAAAAAAAAATTACGATACCTCGTAGAAACGTTTCTCTCATCCTTACGCTAAGGTAGTATGAAGATGTCATTTGGCTGCATGGTGTTCAGGTGTTTTTTTTCCTGAGAAGTTAGTTTCTCATTAGTTATTGGACGTTAAAAACCGTGTTGTAAGTTTCGTTTTACGATAGTTGACAGCTGCCGTTCGTGAGTAGTTTTTATCGGGGATATAAGAAACTTCAGGAAAGAGCCAAAAGGAGACTAAACCTTCTGAAGAAGAAGAAATAAATATTTTTATTTCTCTTTTTTACTTGGCTCCACCGGAAATTCTCTACTGCGCAGACTCTGGCTGCACAATGGCGGCTAGAGAAACGGGGTTTTTTGGCTTCAAAAACGTAGAACGGTGACAGGCGGAAGCACGCTGTCCATTCTATATACAGTCAATGGGTGAACCATACTCATATTCCCCTTTAGCTGGTTAAAATCTGCTCCCCTGGGACCCAAAACACATGCTAAAGTACCCACTTGGGAGCCAAAAGATGTGCTAAAATTGTCTCAAGGGAGCCAAAACACCCTAGAATGTCTTCTTGGGAGCCAACAAATGTGACAAAGTGCCCTCCTGGTTGACCAACTGCACTGATCTGCCTCTCTTGACCCAAAAAACACACGAAAGTGCCCAGTTGGGAGTCAAAAGATGGCGTCTTGAGAACCAAACGTGTGCTTGAGTGCCCTCCTTGTAACCAAATTTGCATTCCAATGCCTTCTTGGGAGCCAAAACACACCTTTAAGTGCCACCCTGGTTGGGGTACCACGCTGATTGGCCCCATTGGCTGGTTAAAACATGATGAACTGTGTTGCTATGAAACCGAAACAGATGCTGAAGTGCCCACTTGGCAGCCAAAAGACCCCTTTGGAGCCAAAACACGCCCTAAAGTGTCCTCTTGGGAGCAATACTTTCACTTAAGGGCCTTTGGAGCCAAAGCAAATGTTGGGGTGCTCTCTTGGTTGGCAGACCAAACTAATTTTTTTCCCTTTGGCTATTGAAAACATGAAAATCTGCCATTGGGGAGCCAAAACATGGGCTGATTGTGCCTTATTTTTTCCTTTCACCTCTGCCCTTCAAAATATCTGTGTATGCAACATGGTTCTTTGAAAATTACTCCAGTTTTTCTACCAGACAGACCTATTTCCTGAGCTGTAGTTGCACCATGGTATGAGTAGGATTGTCAGTTCTAAGAAGAATAAGACTCTAACTAATATTCCCATGTGATGAGATTAAAATAAAAGGACATCTGTGGAGCCTCTTTTCATCATTCAGTGTCTTAGCCTGTGAAGAAGAAGTGACATTATCCTCAGTGATCTCTGATGTTGTTTTCCTAACGTTTCAGTTGCAGGGCTCCATCATGGTGGCTTCCCTGCTCCAGATCCTGGTGGGTTTCTCTGGCCTCATCGGCCTCCTCATGCGTTTCATTGGCCCCTTGACCATCGCTCCCACCATCTCTCTCATTGGCCTGTCACTGTACGACTCAGCTGGAACGAAGCTTGGCAGTCACTGGGCCATCTCTGCCATGTCAGGTTTTATCTCTGACTATCATGTGTTATCCGTGTATAGTTTTGATTCAATATGTTAAAGGCAGTTCTTCTTATACACACAGGACTGCAGCGCTGATCATCCTGTTCTCCCAGTACCTTCGACGTGTACCAATCCCTATACCTGCATACAGCAAAGCCAGGAAACTGCACACCAAAAAGTTCTTACTCTTCCAGTCCATACCTGTACGTCTCTTGTCATCCTCTACATCCTCTTTGGTGATGAAATCTTGTTTTACTCAAGCAATTTTGACCCTGATACTAATCTCAGATATTGATTAGATTCTGCTGGGAATTCTGGTGTCATGGTTAGTCTGTTACCTGCTCACCATCTATGACGTCCTACCATCGGATCCGACTGCATACGGTCACCTGGCTCGTACTGATGTGAAGGGGGACGTGGTGTCAGAGGCTCCCTGGTTCTCAGTCCCTTATCCTGGTAAGTTAATGAGAATACCATCAAAATACTGGTACCTTGACTTCATTCTATTGGTTTATTATTGAAACATCAGTCAAATTGCTCAGTTTTGATGCTTAAAGTTAGATAAAGGAAATGCAACATTGGTCCGGTTGAAGCAAATACTTCCAACATGCAGTGAGAACAACGTTAACCTCTTCCTCAGGTCAGTGGGGTGTTCCCACCGTGAGCCTGGCAGGTGTGATGGGCATCATGGCCGGTGTAATCTGCTCCATGGCAGAGTCAGTAGGGGACTACCATGCATGTGCTAAGCTTTCAGGGGCCCCTCCTCCCCCTAAACACGCCATCAGCCGAGGCATTGGTGTTGAAGGACTCGGCTGTTTGTTGGCGGGGGCCTTCGGTTCGGGGAACGGCACCACCTCGTTCAGTGAGAATGTGGCAGCTTTGGGCATCACCAAGGTTGGATTCTTCCATTTTTACCGACATGCAAACTTACTGCTTGGCATTGGCAAGCTAATCTTCAAAATATTCTTTTCTCCAACTGTTCTTGTGACACCAGGTGGGAAGCAGGATGGTCATTTTTCTTGGTGGCGTTATCATGATATTGATGGGGATGCTGGGTAAAATTGGAGCCATCTTTGCAACCATCCCAACTCCTGTGATTGGAGGCATGTTCCTGATCATGTTTGGAGTCATATCTGCTGCAGGAATATCTAATCTGCAGGTAAACAACAGTGTTAGACATGGTGCCAGTTTCTCAAAGAATGACTGATCTAAGCTGTAATCCACGATAAGATAACAGGATATCGCAAAGGATGGCAGAAGGCAATAAAGGTCTTGATTGGTCCTATTTCCACAGCGATTGGGTATGAATCAGTACTTCTTGGTAGGCAGTGTATAAGCCAGATGCTGTTTGCAGCGTCAGCTACATAATAGCATGGAGGCACAGCAGTGCAACACAGAGTAATGATGGTAGATAAAATAAAAAACATTATCTTCAAGAAGTCAACTGTAGATTCAAACATAGACTTGGGTGTTTCTAGCTCCAACCTCTGGGGTTGTATTGGTATATCTAGCTCCCTAATAGAAGAATACCAAAATGTGGGATGGTACTGGTCAGTAATTTGAGGACCTGTTCCTGTTTTGGTGAAGGGAAACGCCACAAAATGTGTGCCATACTGAGGCAAATGGACCTGAACCACATGGTGGAAATAGGGCTATTCTCCACCTTTGGGGCTGACTGAAACATATCCCGGAGATGCCATTTATAGATTTAAAGTTCATGCATTGATGCTCCATACAAGACAAGACCTTGCAATGAGCTCTGAGTACTTTCACTAAACTAAGCCAAGAACAAAGACCTCTCTGGGAAAATAAGAGACCAATAACTGGAGCACATGATGAGTAGAATTTAATGTAAACAGTCTCAAGTCTCAAAATAGAAGGTAACCTTTATTTTACGACTCTTGGTAACATCAATCATGATAGCAAGACCACCAAAACAGTGATGTGGTTGCAGCAGGGACTTTAGGAGCAATGGTACCAGGCAAAGTGTACAAGGTTTGATGCATTTTGATCAAGAAATGTTTCTAACCTCAGTACAATGGGAGTCCAGGCAGTGGAGTCACACGTGCAAAGCCTCAAAATCAAATTGCCAGCAAACACAAAGTATTTCCCAGTTCTGACCATAGACTGTATAATGAGTGGACGTAACAACGTTCAGCTCAAACTGAAGCCTCCAGCAGATGCCCCGCCCCCTGGTGTCTGGCTGCAGTATAGGTCATAAGCCCCGCCCCCTGGTGTCTGGCTGCAGTATAGGTCATAAGCCCCGCCTCCCCATGTATTCCAGATATGAGCCGGGAAAACTTTAAAAAATTACGATACCTCGTAGAAACGTTTCTCTCATCCTTACGCTAAAATAGTATGACGATGTCATTTGGCTGCATGGTGTTCAGGTGTTTTTTTTTTCNTTCCAAACTTTGAGGTGAGAGAGGAAACTCTATTTTTCAAGCATTTTAAGACATAGCCAACGTGAGTAAAAGGGCAAAAAAGAAGCGAAATAGCGAAAAAAGCTAAATCCTAGAGCAGGGGTGTTCAAACTTTTTTTCAAAAAGGGCGGGTCAGCAGCTCTAACCATTGACTGTATAATGAGTGGACGTAACGACGTTCAGCTCAAACTGAAGCCTCCAGCAGATGCCCCGCCCCCTGGTGTCTGGCTGCAGTATAGGTCATAAGCCCCGCCCCCTGGTGTCTGGCTGCAGTATAGGTCATAAGCCCCGCCTCCCCATGTATTCCAGATATGAGCCGGGAAAACTTTAAAAAATTACGATACCTCGTAGAAACGTTTCTCTCATCCTTACGCTAAAATAGTATGACGATGTCATTTGGCTGCATGGTGTTCAGGTGTTTTTTTTTTCTAAGAAGTTAGTTTCTCATTAGTTATTGGACGTTAAAAACCGCGATATAAGTTTCGTTTTACGATAGTTGACAGCTGCCGTTCGTGAGTAGTTTTTATCGGGGATATAAGAAACTTCAGGAAAGAGCCAAAAGGAGACTAAACCTTCTGAAGAGGAAGAAATAAATATTTTTATTTCTCTTTTTTACTCGGCTCCACTGGAAATTCTCTACTGCGCAGACTCTGGCTGCACAATGGCGGCTAGAGAAACGGGGTTTTTTGGCTTCAAAAACGTAGAAAGGTGACAGGCGGAAGCACGCTGTTTATTCTATATACAGTCAACGGTTCTGACAAATGGCCTACATCAGCAAGTTTGGCTTAAAACAAACATTTCAGCTCTCCTTGATGCGATTACAAACAAGGACCTTTTCTTTTTATGTTCGACGAAAGCCTCGACTAGACCACAAAAACAAAATAACTGGATCTGCACTTTCAATACTGGTACGATTGTCATGTCCGGTAAAAATATTTGGGGTCAGAGTTCATAGGACATGGAACAACCCATGATTTACGACACACTCTAGTGAAAAGGGTCTTAAATTTAATTTCAAATGCCATTAAAAATGTCTTAAAAAGTCTTACATTAAACTTGCTTTTAGCTGGAGTAACACTGTATAGGCAAAAGTAAGTTTGAGACCAACAGAAAAACAGTCTATTTCAGTGTAATCAGCTTGTAATTTGCTTGGTTTTGCTGATAAACTGTATCTCTTGTAACAGTCCACAGATATGAACTCCTCCAGGAACATTTTTGTTTTTGGGTTTTCCATCTTCACTGCACTTGTTATCCCTAACTGGGTAATGAAGAATCCTGATTTCTTCAAAACAGGTGTGTTATACAAGGGAAGTATTTTTATGTCCTGGACTGTGAATGGATTGCAAGTGTTGCTTATTTTTTTTTAATGACGTTTCATGATATTTTCACTCAGGAGTGGACGAGTTGGACCAAGTTCTCAACATATTGTTGTCCACTCATATGTTTGTTGGAGGATTTCTTGGCTTTTTCCTGGATAACACAGTTCCAGGTAATGAAAAATTGCAGCTCGTTTTTTCTCTGCTTATAAATTATCAGTAATATCTAATTTACTTGTGAATTTGTTACTTTCTCAGGGACCAAACGTGAGCGCGGACTCTTCTCCTCTGATGAACCCGATCTTAGCGGCGTAGGCAACATCTGTGAAACTGAAGAAGTGTATGACCTGCCCTTTGGAATAACCTCTTGTCTGTCATCTCAGTCTTGGGTTCGTTACGTCCCTTTCTGTCCACACAAGAGTAACAAGACTCAGTGCAACTTCGACGACAAACAGACGTCATCCAATGAGCAGCCGCTAAAATGCACAGACTCCACAGAGGATTCTGCGTTTTAAAGTCTGGACTTGAGATGGAGCGAAAAAATAATGATGTGGACATTTATCTGATTCCTTTTGTAAAGTCATGCTGTAGTTTTGTTTTGTTTTTGTTTCTCCTTTTGCATTTTGAAACTCTACTTAGAGACCCAACAGTGCAAAATATAATTCGGCGCAAGTTTTCAACTGGTCCAAAGTTTTTGATCAGGTGTATATTGTTTTATTTATCCTAAGTTAGAAGAGTGAAAGTGATTTATAGCATAAACCAAAATGTCTCCATGTGAAGTGTTCATTAAAACAACATCTGCCTTCTTGTTATAAATAATTTTATTTATGTGTAACACAAATCTTCACCATCTGAGAGAAATGAAATACCTGAGTTTGACCTTTTTGCTCTGAATAGCGATCAACATCGATTGAAGAAAAACTACTGAGTGATAAAAGTGTTACTATGTCCCAGTGATTCTCAGAATTTTTCCAATAACCCGGGACTGGGGTCACACACACACACACACTCGAACACTGACAGAAAACAGGAATAATGCGTTCTCCTCTTTCAAAGGAAATTAAATTTAGCCTGTGGATAAATTTGTTATCACTCTCTATCTTCACACTGATGGAGACAGCTGCTTTAAAAACCCACAGCAGCAGCTCAGACCCTCGAGCTGTTATTGTGTTTCCTCCTGCGAAAGCAAACAGAGATAACACACCCTCTCAATCTTTCTCCCAGGCTTCATCTTTGTCTTCATCTGTATTCATTTCCTCTGTCTCTCTCACTCTGAAAGGCAGGTGGGCTACGCCGTAACGCTCTGATCCGTGGACTCATCAGTTTCCCCTCGGGCCCGAGCAAACCGCCACTCAGTGGTCGACCGTACACTTCTGTTGTTGCAACATTATCTGCACTTGTAAATATATTACTTCTCCCCCTTTGGATATCTTCTTTTCACCTCATTCAGATCACATAACAGAATATTAAAAGTTGTAAGATGATCTTCTGGGAAGGAATTCTGCGCAGTTGTTCTCAAAAGGGTTTTATGTAACACTGTGAAAGATTTTTGCATTTCAAGAAGAAACCATCATCACTCAGCAACACGGCTCATCAGGGGAAGGATTCAAATCCAATACAACCACATATGAGGATGTTTTTTTTCTGTCTGAGGCTTCAACTTAGAGGAATAGCTTTAATCTCTCCTTTTGAAATCTATTATGTCATCTCTTCAGCCTTTCTGTGAGATATTTTAAACCCCTGGAAGCCTTTAAATGCTAAGTTTATCGTTCATTTTGGCACAAGTGTTGATGCACGTTGAGTAGAGAGCAGCTGAAAGATACAGAAATAAATGAGAAACAGAGAATGAGGGATGGTGTGTTTTGACCTGCAAGAGGTCACTTTAGCACATGCTTTGGCTCTTGAGAGGGCACTTGTGCATATTTTAGCCCCCAAGAGAACATTCCAGCTTGTGTTTTGGCTTCTGGGAGGATGGTTTAGTGTATTTGGCCCCCAAGAGGGCACTTAAACCTGTTTAAGCTCCCAGGACAGCAGTTTCTATATTTCTAATCAGCTAAAGGTGCAGGTAAGTGTGGACAGTCAAGCAGGAGGGCACCTCAGCGTTCGTTTAGGCTCCTCAAATAGCACTTAAGCATAAGGCACTAATGCACTTGTTTTGGCCCCCAAAGATGGCATTTAGACAAATGATTTAGCTCCTAAGAAGGAAGTTTTGTGTATTTGGCTCCCAAAAGGGAGAACCCAAATCAACTCTTGAAAGGGCACTTTGCATTGAGTGGCTTCCAAGAGGGCACTTTAACATGTTTAGGCCCAAAGAGGGCACTAGAGCAAATGTTTTGGCTCCCAAGAGGACGCTTTGGCATGTGTTTTGACTCTTGAGAGGGCAGTTTTGCATTTTATGGCTCCCAAGAGAACACTTTTGCTCATTTTGCTCCCTATAGGACACTTTAACACAATATTTTGGCTCCCATGACCTTTTAACATGTGTTTAAGCTCCCTATCGGTCAGTTTGGCAAATTTGGTCACCAAGGGGACACTTAAACACGTTTTGGCTCCCTAAAAGACACTTAGATGGATGTTTTGGGGCCATAGAGGTTACTGCAGCATGTTTTTTTGGCGACTGAGAGTGCATGTTTGCATATGTTGGCTTCCAAAGGGGTACTCCCGCACATTTTTTGTTCCCCAAGAGACTCATGTTTTGGCCCAATGAGGGCACTTTAACATCCATTTTGGCTCCCAAGAGGGTACTTTGGCATGTGTTTTGGCTCCCAGGCATGGAACTTGGGTGTATTTCGCCCCCAAGACAACACTTGAGAAAATGTCTTGGCTCCCATGAGGACACTTTTGCTCATTTTGCTCCCTATAGGACACTTTAACACAATGTTTTGGCTCCCAAGAAGACATTAAAATGCATGTTTTGGGGCCATTGAGGGCACTCTAGCTTGTGTTTTTGGCTCTCCAATGGTCAGTTTGCATATTTTGGCTCCCAAGAGAGCACTTCTGCACATGTTTTGGTTCCAAAGAGGGAACTTTGGCACATGCTTTTGCTCCCACAAGGAGAGTTTATCATTTTTTTTTAACAAGCCAAAGGAGTAGATGAGTGTGGTTTGGCTCCAAGGACAGAACTTAAACAAGCATTTTGCTCCCAAGAAGGTACTTTAAGGCAAGTTTTGTCTCTAAGGAGGGCTCTTTAGTACGTGTTTTTCTATAACCCCCACCCCACACACACACACACACACACTGCTGAGTATTATTTTCCTGACACACAGTCTGTCATATGATTGATTTTCTATTTGACATTTAATTTACATCCTTATACACTGCAGTGCTTTCACCGAGTGGGTGAGGAATTGCTCTGGTATGAGTTTTTTTTTTCATGTCCAGTAAATGTATTAAAGTATCATCGTAGAAAAGTAAACTTTTTATTTAATTCAAAACACCCTCAGGATGTTTGAAGAACAATATCTCCCCATTGGTGCATGACTATAAATCTATCTTTACGGCGCCGAGAGCAAACGTGTTTACATTCTGTTTCTGACAAGACACTCGTCCGATGTGATGAATTAATTCAACATTTTAATAACATTGGCACCCTTTCTGGGGAAACTAATATATTATGATTTAACAAAAGAGACTGAACATTATCAGTGTATGAAACTTGGTGGGGTTTTTTAACATCTTACATAATATAATAACTTTGGTCTTCTATTAAAATCTAAGGTTGTTGGAGCCTCAGGCTGTTTTGGTGTGTGATGAGGAGAACGTCTCTTCATCTCATTTCATCGAGCACAGAGGTGGATATACTTCAAACTTCGTTGCTCGGAAATCCAGGCTGAATCACCTCAAAGGCTGAAGAAAATCTGACTCATAATCCCCACCTGACAGAGGAAACTCAGACATGGATTTCACATTAATCCAAACACTTTAACTAACCTTCAAATCACAGCTGCTGGCCTGTTATTATGCAGCAATTCTCTACTTCAAATCCTTTATTTGAACTCAGAGCATCATGAACCAACCGGTTTTCACAAAACAACAACTTGACCAACAACAGAGACCAACAAAAAAAACAAAAAAACAAAATCTATTCAACACACGACTCATTTGTTGGCATAAAAAGCAATAAATTATATCAGTTACATCTTTCCACATTTGTACCTTGATTTATAAATATATGTCCTGTACTGTATTGTATGGAAGCATATATACTCTATTAAAAAAGTAGAAATGTAAACATGGCTTTGTTCAGAATTTTTGTGTCAATATTAACCCAAAATTTTGAGATATATACTTCAAAATTATGAGATAAAAGTATAAATTACAGAAGTCATAACTACAAGGTAAAAGGTCGAATTTATGACATAAGAAGTCAATGAGTTTCTTATGTCATAAATTAATTTCTTTTTATCTTATAATCAACTTTTTATCTCATATCTTTGTTTTTTTTTTATCTTGACTTCCACTGTATTCCTCATTTTGGCTTTATTATGTCATAAAGCCATGATAATAAAGTCAAAATTATGGGCTAAAAAGTTGATCATACGATAAAAAGTTGTAATTGTGAGAAAATAACACCCTTAAAATGAGATTGGATGTTGAATTTATAACATCAGAAGTGGAAATTATGACACAAAAGTTTAAATATGCAGATAATTGAGTCATAATAATGAGATAAATAGCTGAAAGAGTCGTAAATATGACATAAAAAGAAGAAATGTGAAATGAAAAGTCCCAAGTTTGACATTAAAACCATAATTATGAGATGATAAAATCATACTCATGAGATAAAACGTCAAAACTGCAAGTGAAAAAGTCATAATCATAAGACAGAAAGTCATTATTGTGATATTAAATGTCAAATTTATTTCATAAGAAGTGGAAATTATAAGATAAAAGTAATTACAGAGGTCATAACTATGAGGTAAAGGATCAAATTTGTCACATAAAAAGTCCAAGTTATGAGATAAACATCAAAATGAGGAATACAGTGGAATAAAGTCAAGATAATAAAGTCAAAATGATGAGATAAAAAGTTGAAGTTGTCAGCAGAAATGTTGACGATGAGATAAAAAGTTGTAATTGTGAGAAAATAATGTCAAAATAATGAGATTAAATGTTGAATTTATGACACAATAAGTGGGAATTATGGCATAAAAGTTGAAATAAAGAATAAGGTCAAATAGAGTTGAGATAATTGGGGGCAAAAAAAGTCGTAAGTATGAAATAAGAAGTCCATTAAATAACCATAATTAAGAGATGAGTTGGGTAAGAGACAGAAACATAATTTATGCGACTGATTAAGTCGTAAAGCAACATTTTGTTTTCCCTCCTGGTTGTATGTAAACTCTAATTCAGCATCAGAAAACATTTACTCCATATTCAGCTTGTTACAGTAAGAGAAACATGTCGTCGGCCTGTGCAGCAGCTGCACATGTAAATCAGTCAGATCAGATCAGTAATGAGAGCACAGAGAACTGAGAAATAACCTGAAATATTTATAAAGCTGCAGTTTCTCTTCACTCATCAGGATTTCTCTCTGTTTCCTTTTCTTCTTTCATCAAACCCTCGCCTGCATCTCACTCCTCCTCCTCACTTTTTCCCCCCTCACTACTCTTCTTCTGCATTAATTCTGCAAACGGTGAAAGACTCCAGAGCAGCAAAGGCAGGAAAAGAGTGCTGCAAAGTCTCCAAGTTTAAACCAATCACAGCAGAGAACACAAACATTCTCACAGATAATTTGGCCTCAAAACCTGAGAGCTACAAGGTATAAGACAAACTCAGCCTTTCTGCTGTTTTGGGTTCCTAAATTACAGAAAAGAGATGTATAATTATAAATTGAGGTTGCTTAAGTACATGTGTGTATTAGGAGTCAGTTTTAACTTGCACTGCCACTTTATGTCATGGTGTGTTATTTCAATTACACACTAGAGGGAGCTACAGGCCACACTATAGTTTTATAAATAGAGGACTTCATTGATAAATGGTTTAGCAGATATCCAAACCATACCTAGGAAAGCCCATTTCCGTCAGTATATAGGATAAAAATAAAACTTGGCTATATTGAGATTTTTTTTCCCCCAAGATAAGTGAAAATTTTGCAATAAAAGGTCTAAATTTTGAGATAGGATGTTGAAATTATAAGATAAAAAGTCTAAATAATGAGATGAAAAGTCAAAATTTTGAGATTATGAAGTCAAAATTTCAAGATCTGACAGTTTTTGTCTTGAGGAAAAAGAAGTTCAAATTTGCGAGGGAAAAAAGACAAAAAAAAATTTTTTAGAAAAAAGGTCAAACAATTTTGAAAAGAGAGAATTTTGAGGCAACAAAGTCAAAATTTTGAATTAATATGGGTAAAAAAATGTCTCATCAAATACAGTTTTTCATAAACAGATAAACTTGGCTTTGGTAAGAATTGGCCCTTTTTTGAGGAAAAAAAAAGTCAAAATCTTAAGAAAAAAAGCCAAGTTTTCAACTGAATATGGGTTAAAATAGAAACTTTTTTTAAAAAGTTGAAAACTTGGCTCAGAAAGGATTTTTTGTCCCACTGTCAGTCAAAATTTTGCAATAAAAGTCTGAAATTTCAAGCACTAAAGTCTTGAATATTTCACTCTATGTGTAATGAGTCTTTATAATACCTGGGCTCACTTTCTGAATTGTGAACATAATTATTTAATGTTTTCATGATGTTAAAACATTTTTTGAAGTTCCTGTTCATGCAAACTGAGTTGCTTTCGTGAGTATTATACTATTTTGTGGATCTTCTCTTTAATGTTGAAGATCATGGCTTACAGCCTAAGTAACATGAGACTTCAGATACATTTTCAGTGGTTAAAAAGAGCAAAGGAGGTTACAAAATAGTCCATATACCAGTAGTTTATTTTAACACAAGTCCCACCTCTGAAGTAGTAAATAATCAATCACAGTTCAGGATTTTAGGACGTTATCAGAGGTACAGTCTGCCCCTGTAAACAACATATAATCACCAACCTGTTCCTCTAGTGAACTTCAACTCTTTATTCCCATCTATTCCAATGAGGCAGCTTTCTGGTTGAGGTCACTGTCACATAAATAACTTATATAATTGGACATAATCAAATGTCCATTATATAAGTATGGACGTGGACAACACAGTTACTAAATTAACACTGCCATGAGGATGCAGTCGCTTTTTAAAAGGTCAGAGAAATACCATTTGTTGCTTTTGGCCATCAACTCTGCATTCATAATGACAGGGTTGCAGGTTTTCAGCAGATCAGAGCTTATTGTGGTGTTACCATACCTTCTCTTTTGCTTGGAAATGTGGAAATTCAATAAAAAAAATTCACTACAAAATATCTGTGTATTTCTCAGCTTGTTCAACAAACCATTGATATTTATAACAAAGCAAAGCTGTACTGGGCTGGGTAGGGGGTCTCCTTTTGAATTTCTGAATATGGTCAAACTTCTTATTGTGCAGAAAACCCTTTTTATTTTGCAGAGGCTTGGTCACGTGACCCATGTCTTTCTAAGAAACCCAAACAGTGAAAACTTATCAGCTGACTCACCAGCTGCTACCAACAACTTTGATATCGAGTGTTTACATTGCAGTTACATCACTTCATCTTTCCTGGAGAATGTTTACCTGCTCTCATGGTCCTGAGATGTGAGTTCTGTGATTCATTAACAGCTGATCTGTGGCGTTTACGCTCAATGGTCAAGGATACCGTAGACGTGACGTCATGACAGGACCATCCGAGCCTCCCGTTCAAAACAACAACCACTAATCACAGAAGATGTTTAAGTCGATTGATTTCTGCTGACAGGTATGTTCACATTTGTTTCACATTGTTTCTGTATTTTATTGTAGACACATTTTTCTTTGACGTTAACTCCCTGAAGCTATGCTGTCTGTGGTAAACACAGGCGCGTGCTGATGTACCATTATGGACACATCGGAAACTCCTGTATCGTGAGTTTGTGGAACAAACAACTTGTAGGTTTTAAACTAATTTGTACTTTTATGATAATAACTGAGGCAATTATATACAACAAAGAGTACCGAAATAAGAAAGCGCTTCCACAAACAAATCATTTACATTTGGAAGTCGGTTTGCTCTCATGTTGTAACGGTTACGTAGGTTATCCCATTTTTTGTGATGCTAAAAGTCACAAAATATAGTTTTCTCATCGTCTCTCTTTGTCGGAGTGAGTTTTAAAGCTACCGTGGGAGAAAAATGCGTGGAAAGAAACAGGACAGCATCATTTTCTGTCCAGTTATCCGCCGCTTGAACATACTCTTACCTCCTATAGTCGTTTTTTCCCATTGTACGTGAATGCAGCACAGCTCGTGCCACGGATCCGGAGAATTCCGGAATGAACCAGCTTCGTCAAGTTGTCGACACATCAATGAAAACAGAAGTTATATTTTTCAAAGTTAAGGTAAATAAAATATGAAAAACGGGAGGAAAATTGAAGAAACATTTTAAACTTGCTGCATTATAATTTTTCGAAGTGTTGTTAGAGTTCCGAGACCCTTTACTAAGCGTAAGCTGTTCTAAAAAAAAAAAAAAAAAAAAAAAAAAAAAAAAAAAAAAAAAAAAAAAAAAAAAAAAAAAAAAAAAAAAAAAAAAAAAAAAAAAAAAAAAAAAAAAAAAAAAAAAAAAAAAAAAAAAAAAAATCAAGTACATTTGCTTCAAAATATTAGTAATGTTTTTCTGATCCTGACTAAAGCTATAGAAGTAGAGTCAAAAATTATAGTAGCTCAAAATTTTAAAAAAGCTACTTTGAGTAATATAAAATCAATCTATCCATCAACTTTTATGTATAGCACCTTTCATACAAATAAAATGCAGTTCAAAGTGCTTCACGGTGATTGAACAAAACTTGCATAAAATACATTCAAAAGAAAAACAGAAAAAGGCAAAAGTATGCTGAAAAAAAAAGATTTTTACAGTAGAGACTGATGCACACCACTGAAATACATTTCAAAAGTTAAAAATAAGAAAAACAAGAAATACTAAAATAAAAATAATTGTAATTGTAAATCGATAAGAGAAATAAGGTACAATGAATGGGCCAAAATAACTAATTAATATGTTTGTGTAATATGTCAGTATGAATAAGTAGGCAAGAGCACTAAGAGAAAAGGTGATAAGACAAAATGATAAAGAATCAAGACAATAAAAGATTTTACTTAAATAAAATAATGAAATGAAATGAATAAAAAAAAAACCCGCATAAAAGCCAGACTGAACAGATTGGTCTTTGATTTAAATTTAAAATGTCATTAATACAAGTGTATTAGCACTGAGAGACTTGACAACTCCTGACTTGCTTGTTAGAGGTCACGTTGCTGTTGAAAATCATTAGAGTCATTATTACTGTACATATTAACTCCCTCATAAAATGCTTTAGTGTTTGTATTTTCTATATTCTATATTCAAATGTTCCAATCTTTGACTGGGAGAACCCTGCACAAATTTCCTATGCGTCTGGTTTGTTGGTGTTGTTTTTCAATTTCAACATCATTTATTATTATTAGTTTATTAGTTTAGTTTATTCACACATATCAACCTTGGCTAACACTGAAACACATACATATACATATACATATGTACAATAGATGTCACAGTGGATGTGTGGAAAGGATGACCCCAAAGAAGCTATTTAAAGCTTGTAACAGTGGGCCCGTTTTCCCACAAATAAAGCGGGAGCACACAAGTAAAATAACAACACAACTACAGACGGAAAGAAAAGAAAAAAAAAGAAAACAAAGAAAAAAGAAACGAAGAAGTAGCAGACGACCCTTATATTGTTCGTGGATGCAGTGTTATAACCAGTAAATAATTCTAATTTTACAGTCAGTATCTGATGCCTGGTTGCTTCCCTAAAACTAAAATCTTAGTGGAAATTAAATAAATGACTTGATGTATTTGGAAATGTTGTTTTTGCAGATTCCGTTTTATTTTGAAAGTGCAAAGCGGAAGTCGTGTCTTCCCTCGCGCAGACTTGATGGCGGCGGTTGTTGTTGTTAGCTGACGCTAAGCTAAAACGGGTAAATCTTTATGTTCAACCGTCAAATCCAGTTTTTAACAGTTGAGTGAAGTGTTATTGTGAAGTTTCGCCTCAGTGTGAAATGTCAGGTGGTGTTTTTGTTAGTTTTCCTGTGACTGGTGTTTGAAGGATGAATCTTTATTCTTCACTCTGATTCAGACAGAGCAGGGATGGGCGGCTGTGGACGGACTGGTTCACTTTCCCTCAGACAGGTATTTACCTGCAGGATGAGCACACCTGTTCCTCTCTGATCCATCACTCCGGGGGCTTTAGGGGGCTGATACACCACTGACAACACCAACAAGGTAATTATAATATCATTAACACAATGATCGCTGCTTTCTCTTGGTGCCTGTGTTGTTGTTGTTGTTGACGTTGCAGCTTTTCATGACGTGACGTCCCCTTTTTTGTGTCTGAGTGCAATATTTCCTTCCATCATGAATTGAGTATTTCATCACATGTATTTCTTTATTCTATGAAACCTGTGTTATTTGTTGTGTAGAAATTTGATAATTTTATATTGTACAAAAAAACACAAAACCAAGGAGTTTGGGGGTTTTACAGTCCACCACGTTGGCAGGACTGTAGTATCCACAGTAATTAAACTCTAAAAATTGAATGTCAGTTATTGTAAATGGAAATTAAAAATACAGTGGCATTATTTTATGCTTGAACCTTATTAAATAAAACATTTTTTGCAAATGAAAAGAATTTTAAAGCTGTTGAGAAATGTAAAAAACTTTTGTCCCGTAATTTTCACCTTGTCAAATGTCAGGGTGGTGCAACCGTAACATTAGACTTTTATTTTAAAGTGAAGAGAATAAAACAGGAAACAGGAAACTGCATCAGCCAGAGGAGCCCAAATGACATTTGTGACCAAGTGGAAAAGTTTGTAGATTTCTCTGAAATACTGATAAAAAAGGTTTTTTCACTTCATTGGTGACTGGAACAATTTCCATGTCAGGTGGTACAACCAATGTAATAATGTGAAATGTTATTTTAACATCAAATTATTTATCTTATTCACAAATAAAAGAAATGAAACACACAAAATGAAAATGTATGAGTCACTACAGACACTTGAGAGATACTTGCCAATAATTTCACACAGAAAAAATAACAGGAACATATAAATATATTTTCATATATTTGGTTGCGCCACCTGACATTTTTGGGTGCTCAACTTAAAAATCCAAAAAAATAATGAACCTAAAATCTTTGAAATGTTGGTCATCTACTGAAATCTGCTAAAAAAACATAATTCTTCTCTCAGAAATATGTTTTTTTATCCATTTTCAAAGAACTTTTTAAAAATACGTTTTTAGACCCTCTTTTTGTCATTGACCCATGTAAGTTTTTGTCTTATAGCTTAAAACTGGCCCCAATCTCTACGACTGTGTCCACTATGGAGACCTGTCAGGTGACTTTGGCTGTGAGAGGAGAAACATCCCCAGGTATTTATAGCTGTAACCTTAAACCGCACTACATTTAAAGTAAGGACAGAACACCTTTAAGACATGTTTTTTTAACCTTGCTTTAGCCAGACAATTCAAGGTAACCTTTTTTGAAGTACAACTCCGAGAAAAAAAACACGATTTCTCGCACTTTGATTGCTTTTCAGCACTTTGTATTCAAGTGATTTTACTGTGTTCTATTTTTAAAGAATGGAGCAGAACTGGAATATTAAAAATAATGGATTTAATATTTCTAAAGCCTCTTATTTTCAGCCAAAAGCCTGGCAAGGTTGCTCAAAATGTAGACAAGAGGCAGAGGAAATTTCACTCACACTGGAGAGACTGCTGGAGTTGGCTGGGATATGATGTAGATAATAATTTTGCCTTTTGCCAAATATGATGATAAATGCTGATGTGCAGACAATTAAGTTGAATATAGAAAAGATGATATAGTTTGTTTGTTTGTTTGGAGGAATTTGGTCTCTCTTCTCTCTCAGTGGCAAATTTACCATAATGTCAACTCCTGATCATGAACAGACCCTGGTGAATTAAAGTGTTTGATGTGAGGAATAACAGCCAGTTAGAGAGTGTTAATACCAACCTGTCATCTGTGACTGACAGGGAACAATATTAACCAGTTCAGGAATTCCATCTTTTGGTTGCAACCACTTCAGGAATGTAAATTTTGGAATGAGAGCCAACGATGAAAACGTTAAAATACCAGTGCTCAGAAGAAACAGTGCTCTATCTCACAAAGGTTACCTTTCATTGTCTGACCCAAAACGACTCATGACCTATATCTCAGAAGTAAACAGGGGCACATTTAGACCAGTTATACAAGTATATACACACACACACCTACTTATGCAAGAATAGACACACACACGCACATCCTTACAAAGAAAATAAAGCAGATCAGTTACCACAGACCTGATGGGTTTTGAGCCTCTTTCACAGATAAACCCTGGAAATATTAAAGCAGATGTCCTTTCCCACTTTATGGATGTGTTTTTTAAGCTCAGTCTGATCATTTCTAGGTGAGGTGATTGCAGTTGTTGGCAGCTGTGAAGCTCTGGGAAGTTGGAGCCATCAGAAAGCGGTGACCTTACACCTTGATGGAGACGATGGGTGAGTTAAACTTTCAGCGTAAAGTCTCATAGATTCAAACCACGGTGTTAGAATATAACAGGGTGGAGTGTGTCAGTAACTTCTGTTTGTTATTCCATGACAGGAGCACGTGGACTACAACCATCACAGTTCCTAGAGGAGTTGAATCCAAGTATCGGTATTTTAAAGGCTTCTTTCTGGAGCCAAAGGTGAGCAGACTCTTAAAAACACTTATCATCATTAACCCTAAAAGTTGCTTGAAAAACTTACTTACCTATCAGTGGATGCAGAGTCATTGTTGAAGCATTGTTTCCTGTTGTGTTGTGCACTGTGATGTTATCAGGTTTTCTCTTTCAACTCATTTGCAGGAAGCAGAGAAACCAGATGTGCCATTTCTTTTGTTGACTTGAAAGTGAACTTGAAAACAACAAATGTTATTACTGCAGCTGAAGCAAAGATCAGGGCTAAAGATTTGTGTTTGACTGTTTCTTAATCTGTGTTTTATGACATTAGAAACAGTCATAAATCAGTGGTAAGGCTCAGGGTGACTAAGCAGCACAGTGTCAGCAGGCCTCCTCTAATCCAAGCGTTAAAACCTCTGCTAAGCCTGTCTGTATTTAGATGAACACAAACTGCTGTCATTATTGTCTCCAGTAGGTTTTTTTCAAGTCCAGTCCAGGGCCCACATTTCTGAGAGGCTTATTTGGCTTAACTGTGTTTGCAGTGTTAATTTCTGACCAACTTCCCCTCATACTGAAGGGTTAGAGAAACACCAGAGTGTTAATACACTTGTATCACACCTTTGGTCTTTATTATAAACTTTAGAGGATTATCAATAGCTGCGTTTCCATCAAACTTTTTCAAAAATAAGTTTGATAAAGTACAATTGTGCCTTGATGGTGTTTCCATAGCTCACAACTTATGTGAAATCTTGTCAATACAGAAGTGGTAACCAGTGGTAACCATGGAAACCGCCAACATTTTAAGAGCTGGACCATCATTTTTGATGGGTCTTACTGTTGTTGTCAACTGATGAAAGCAGAGTGTTGTAACATGCAGCCACATACAAAAAGTGAACTCTAAGCAAGTGATTATGTCTTATTTTTAGTAAAATTTGTCGTATTATTCTTGATATGAGCTACATTCTACTGATGAGTCCAGAAAAATGTCTTATTTCCAGCTATTCAAAGACAAAAATGAGGTATAAATTGCTTGTAACGAGTCAAAAAATAAGCCAGTGTGATAAGAAAAAAAGTTTCTTGTATTAAGTCTCACTGATTTCATCCCATTGGCAATTTTTTTTCACTTGTTACAAGCAATTAAGACCTCATTATTGTCCTTAAAAATCTTGAAATGAGACATTTTTCTGACCTCGTCTGGTGAATATGGCTCAAATCAAGAATGACTTGCTTCGATTTCAGTTTTTGCAGTGAGGAACTTATGGGAGAGGATTGTAGTAAAAGAGTTAAAAGTGGCATCTGTTATTCACGTTTGGTGACATGTTTTTTTTTTTTCGAAAAAAGTGTCTCCATTGCATTTAAACAATAAATTTCACATCAAAATTCTGTAAAACTACCCCACAAGAGTGTAAATTTGAGAGGTTTTTGAAATTCAGGTGTTTTTGTAACTATGTTTTGATTGAGAGACTTGGGTTTTGCGTGATTCTAGCTGTAATGGAAACACAGTCATTGTGCCAATTTATAGTCCAATACTAGTTTCGGAAAGAATTTCATCCGTGGTAGATTACATATATTGATTTTAAAGCCGATAGAAAACCAGACCTTCCCCAATTAAGCGTTGACCTTTCACAAACTTTACCTTTCAGAGGCTTTTAGGAGGATGCTTCCTGGAGTAAATAACCTCAATTTCCAGACCATCACTTTAAAACCACTGTGTTAGTTTTTGATACAGGAAGAGGGCAGATTAATATTTCACTGAAGAATTTTTTTTTTTCACTCACTAACAAATCCCCTTTTCAGATTTCCTCCCATGCTGGCTGACAGCCCATCATGGGAATGGGTCACTCTGCCAGCTCTAATTTCTTTCTCACACTCTGCTCCTGAGCTGGACTGAAACAGTAGTGCACTGTATCTGATGTGAAACCCTAACATTGTACCAAACATTGGAATTGCAGAGTGCAGGTGGGCCCAGTCAAGTGATAATCAATATGTGGGAGACCCATCAGCAGCCTCGCACGATGAGCCCCACAGGTAGAGAACAACAGTAAAGAGATGACTTAACAGTGTGGGTGGGTTTGGTTTGCTGTGTCATACTCCAACCCCCTGTAGACCCTCTTTTTCCTGCACTGCTCTGCACTTTATGTAACTAAACAGATGTTGAAGCAGAAAAAAAGGCTTACAGTAACAGCTGTTGTCAAATCTCACTGTTCTATTATTTATTTTCTCTAAATATCAAAATTAAACCATCCACCTGACTGCAGTGTTTCCACCTTCAGTTCTCCTTTATTTACTGCTGGTCTCAGGAGCTCTCTGCTTTTTTGCATGCTTCAGCACTTTGGGTCAACTTAGAGAGGAAACTTTTAGAATAAATTACAGAAACAAAGGAAACACTGCAGAACAGGGTGTGTGTGTGATGTCCGTTATTATTATATCTTAAACTCCACCATGGTGAAATAAACAGATCTATTTTAGAATGAGCTGGATGGGACGATAAACAAATTGTTTTACAGTAATAACACAAATGTTTTATTTAATTTTGATGTAATAATCTTGCTTGATTAACCTCAGTAACATACTCAGGATTTATCTAAGTGCTTTACAAAAGTTCAGGCAAATCAAATTCAGAGCAGTTTTGAATTTTCAGTCTTGTTTTCAAGAGTTGTAGCTAAGAATTGAAATGTTCCTCTTGCTCTGGTTTGATTTGATCTGAAGTTTTACACAGTTCAGATTCTCGAATCATGTTTTTAACATTCTGTTTCTTGTATTGCAGCCCCTCACCAGAATATTTACGATGGACAATTTGGAATTCACAGTAAGTCTGGAAAGATAAAACCCATTACACATTATGTAAAAGCACATTTTCTGACAGATTTGTGGGAATTAGGGATGGAAAAATCTGTTAACCTGAATCAGTTTGGAAAAAAGGAGTGTAGCAGGACAGTTTTATGGGAAGACGTGTGTGTTGTGGACTTGACTAGCGAAGAAGACAAACAGGCAGAGTTAGAGGATGAGCCTGTGGTGTTGTATGGTTCTGTATGATGACGGTGGTAAAAAAGTGGTGGATAAAATTGACTGTGTGTAAGCAGCGTCAAACCTCTCCAGACAAATCTAGTGACTACTGTGGAGTTTGGAGACTCTGACGTCAAAGCATGTTTTTTCCAAAACACTCACAGGCGGACAAGTCCTTCTCTCTCCCAGCTGCAGCCAGAGCAGGCGACTGTTTTCTAATTCCGCCAAATCCAATAGAGAGAATCATTTGTAACCTGTCATTCAAACTATATTTGAAAACATTGTTGTCAATCAGGCACAAACAGTCCTTCATTCATCACATTACTCAACAAACAACCTGCATTAACTTAATGCTCCAGTATGAGGGTTGTTATGCTCCTGCATTAATTTCAATATGACACTGCTTTTTACTACCACATTGGTATTTTATTGTTTTTATTGCTATGCTGTTGTGTCATGGGAATACCACAGTGACATGGTATCTTTTTTTATTCAACTTAGCAGCACTGCACTTTGTCCATGGTAAATTTTCCCCAGGGACAATAAAGTTAATACTTATCTTTAATTCTAAACATATTTATGATGTTTTGTACCTGCTTTCTGACTCTCCCGCGATGCTATTCCTCCCTCCTACAGTGTCCATGACAATTATATGAAAATGGCTTATTATGCAAACCAGGCAATGGCATCATTTTGTGACTTTTATTGACTTCTGTGACAGCTAAAAGCAAATTTCCATACCACGAGTAGTTGGTATGTTGATAGTAGCAATGTCTCACCCAGCTTCAATGATGAACCAAATGTCAAATTGCCTCATTCTTTTAGGTTTAACATGGCATAATTGACTAAAAAAGAAGTAATATGGTATTCAAGGGTGTTAAATACAACAACAGTGTACACCAAACCAATAACCGTGACAACAAAGCGTGATAAGATCTGAACGGTGGAATCTGAGAACTGTTCCATGTTCCTAGTGGGAACTTTTCCCTTCAGACACACATTGTCTTTACTTCCTCTTTTATCGAGCTCTTTTGTCCTGACAGAACAAACAGTCGTCTCCTCTCTGGTTTCTCTCCTGTCAGCAGTCACGGCATAAACACACGAAGTGGACGTACATTATAAAGCTTACTGTGTGTGTGTGTGTTCTCTGTTTTTGTAGATGGGCTGAGCTGTGTGGACTCTGGTTGGCTGACGTGTCAGACAGAGATTCGCCTGCGCCTGCACCACTCTAAGGTGTCCCCGGTGTCCATCACCAAGAAGAAATTCAAGAAGTCTCGCTTCAGGTAACAGTGACAGAGGAGGAAATCGACACCACTCAGGGAAAGTTGTGCTTTAAAGCTACACGAGACAGAACAAAAGCTTTAGACAGCAAAATTATTAACTAACCTGAACAAACATGATCACAGAAAGTTTGGTTGGCTTTTGATGTGACTGTATTGAATTGTTTGTACAGAATCAAGCTGACTTTAGAGGGCATTGAAGAGGAGGATGAAGATGAAGATGAAGAACTCAGTCCAACATCATGGCACAAGATGACTACCACTCTGGAGATCAGTATGATTAGTCCCAACGGCTACAAATCCCGCCACTCGCAGCCTGAGTGTGGTTACGCCCTGGAGCCCTCTCAGTGGACGGAGTACAGCATCCACACCATGGACCCAGACAACCTGGAGCTCACCTTCGAGTTCTTTGAGGTGATTTTAAAGGGCGGGGTAGTCGATGATTAAGGAATCAGTTCATCTAGGTCTGAACGTGTTTTGCAGCTGTACTGATTTGAATTTTTGTTGTGTTTGTGTGTAGGAGGATATGAGTGAACATGTCGTCCAGGGTGATGCTCAACCTGGATATGTGGGCACTGCTTGTCTCCTTTCCTCCTCTTTCCTGGAGAGTGGTAAAGACACCGGGGTCTCCACACTTCCCATCATGGGTCGAAATTCCCGCCAGACCATCGGTAAAGTCAGAGGTGAGCTTCTGCATGGAGAATTCAACAAATCAGAGTGTAAATATGGATGTAAAAGCTACAGTTAAACCTTCTGTTTCTCTGTTCCAGTGGATTACCTGGTGATCCGGCCCATCCAGGGGCTGCAGTGTGACATGAGCTCCTCTTTTACCAAGTACTGGAAGAAAAGAACAACTCTGAATGTGGGTCACAGGGGAGCTGGCAGCACACATGCAGCCAAGTGAGTTATAGTAACACTATTGAACAAACTCAAGTAGGTTAGAGTGCCTTGCATAGTTTGCATACCAAGCGGAAATAGTTATGAATGAAACAATGTGTGGCAGGATGGATAAACACCAATCCTCTTTCCTCTTGTGCTTCACAGGCACCACAGGGTCAGGGAGAACACAATCGCCTCATTTAAAAGTGCTGCAAATCATGTAAGTGAGGCACCAGGACACAGCATTATTTAATATGTATCTTACTAATTATTCACCCCTGTTGTGTAAATATTGTTCCCATAGGGTGCAGCTTATGTGGAGTTTGATGTTCACCTCTCCAAAGATTCTGTTCCCATTGTTTACCACGACCTGACATGCTGCATTTCCACCAGGAAGGTAAAAACAAAAGCTGAACTTTGAGAGATCCTTATGTCATCAGTATAAATGAAGAAGTATTGTACCTTGACAGAAATGTGAGTCACTACTTAAAAAATCTTCATGTGATTCTTTAGAAAAATGACAAGACGTCTTTGGAGCTTATCGAAGTGCCAGTCAAAGACCTGACCTTCGATCAGCTGCAGCTCCTGAAGGTAAAGACCTGATAATGTGTCCAAGTTTTTGAAAAGCATACGGAAAAATGGACTTTGAACTTCACAGCCTCCACATGTCGACACAGCAGATTAGCACGAATATCAATAGTTCAGTGTTAAGATAATACACCCTAAATATTCTTATACACTTCATACTCACTGACATAATGTGAAATTCCCTGCAAAACGAAGCAAGTACAACAGCAGGTTATATTATCTTATCAAATCTATGCAGTCAAATAAGGTGACTAAGCAAATTATCCAGGGTGTTGTTGTTTTCTTTTTTTGACCGTAAAGAAAAAAGCGTTTGCTTTCTTTTTCTTGCACAGCTGGTTCATGCTACTGCTACAAAAGATGACGCAGACAAAGGTAAGCAAACATTGTTCTTATTCATTTCTCTAACATCTGAGATCATAAGTCAAAGCTGCGTGCCGTCATTCTGCAAGAGTTCAATTCAGTTTTGTTCAAAGACTTTTTGTATGTCTCCACAAAGTGATGAATGAGTGAAATAATGGGTGAAAGGATCATTTTATTGGCACTAATATCTTTTTTGTTGTTCAGATCTGGATGATGAGGATGAAGTTGATGAGCATCAGCCATTCCCTTCACTCTCACAGGTGAGCAAAAACCACATATTTATACAAACCATTTGTCTGATCCAGAAACTTAAAAAAAACTGGCATAATAGTCAAATTCTGAACTTTCAGAAGGTACCTGAATGTATCACAAGTAATGTCAGCAACATGCATAAACATAGCAATGAAGACGAGAGAATTTCATCAATAGCCCCTAGAAGTAAACCATTTGCTTGAGCAGAATTCTGTAAAAACCAAAAATTTCTTTTCTGCTTTTAGGAAGTCCTGAATGATGGACATTCACCCTTGTATTAATGCTTCAAAAACTCTTTGAATTATGCCTGAACCCTTAAAGATTCAGGACTTCATATTGCAGTGGTAAATGAGACCACAGAGAGAGAAAAAATCAAAACGTCACAAATTTGTCGATGCTTTAAAAGCTGATTCCTTACTTTTAAAACCTTAAAAAGGATAAAATAAGAGAAAATTTCTTTCTTTTTGCTCATTATTTCAGCTTTTGAATATTTTTATAGATTACGAGGACATTATTGAGTTACATCAGCTTATAGCCAGAGTTTTCCTGAATCTTTAGAAGTGCAGTACTTTAGTTAGCAGAGCAAAATGAGACCACAGTCAGTAAAACTGTGCAAAAGCAAAAAAAAGGAAGAAGGACCAGAAACTCTTTGGTATCTCTAAGGTTGAAGTAAAACTTTTTTTCAAGTCACATTAAAATGAACATCCTCTCATATGTGTCTTCTACAGATCTTCCAGGCTGTTCCTGAACACGTGGGCTTCAACATCGAGCTGAAGTGGATTTCTCAAATGAAGGTTTGTCCACAAAATCCACTAAACCATCAGATGTTTGTTGTGTATGGAGTTTTGTTTTATTTATTCTGTTTGCTTCTTTGTTGACAGGACGGGTCGTGGGATGGAAACCTGTCCTCTTACTTCAACATGAACACTTACCTCGACATCGTCCTGTCCTGTGTGCTGCAGAAAGGCGGGAACAGACGAATTGTCTTCTCCTGCTTCGACCCGGACGTCTGCACCATGTGAGTTAACGACTGATTTAATGACGTCAGAAACACAGTCGCTGCTCCCACAGCTGCTAAAACTGTGTCTCCTGTTTCCTCACAGGGTGCGACAGAAGCAGAACAAATACCCCATCCTCTTCCTGACTCAGGGAATTTCAGTCAAGTATCCTGAGATGATGGACATTCGCTGCCAGACCACTCAGATTGCCATAAGTTTCGCCCAGAGTGAGAACATTCTGGTGGGTATTTCTTCATTTTTTTGACCTGGGATTCTATTTTTGTTTGTTTTTGTAGGTTATATATGCAAAATAGTCTATTTTATCATGAAATAGTTGTGACTATTCTTTGAAAAATATCTGGATCACCGTTCAGTAACACTGTTATGAAACGTGATGCCGTTTTGACCTTCAGCAGATACACAGAAGTAGGTCAGCTCTTGCAGTCAAAACAGAAATACTCACAGCAAACAAGTCAGCTCTTATAGTGCTGTGTCAGCTGTCTCTAAGTGAGACATTTGTTTTTGTTGAAACAAGTGCAGAAACTAACCTCAGACAGTTTATGCAGCAAAATATGAAAATGCTTTTCTTGTCCAGGTGAGTGACTAAAAAGTACTTTAACACAAACATTTGGAAATAAACCACCTCCTCTTTGTGGTTTTCAGGGGATCAGTGCCCACACTGAGGAGCTGCTAAAAAACCTCTCCTTCATCGGGGATGCTCAGTCCAAAGGCCTGGTGGTGTTCAGCTGGGGAGACGACAACAACGAGCCCGAGAACAGGAGGAAGCTGAGGGAGCAGGGAATCGACGGACTCATCTACGACAGGTGGGTTTAAACACAACAGGCCCGTGTTTTTAATCATCTGCAAAGAGCTTCACAGCTTGAACAATATTTGGGGAACTGTTCCTCTTTTTGCCTTTATTCATTCACTTTCTCAATCCTGATCCCTAGTTTCTGATCAGGTCCAATTTTGGCGTTTTTTACTGTATCAGCGGGCAACATTTTAGCCTTTGTTCACAACTGATCATTCACGTTGGGTGTTATTAAACATAACTTGCTGCTGAATGCTGATACATCAGCATAACTGAGTGCTCTGAGTTTGCCCAACCTTGTAAAGTTGATGATAAATAATAAATATTAGCTTTATAACTGAACACATAACAGCAATAACATCTGCTTTACAGCCTCCCTCAGTAACTCTCCAGGAACATATGGTTCAAAAAAGTAACTCCACGGCTTCTTTATCAGCAGTGTGGAAATATATCAAACTAGAAGTGAAAAAAGTCCATTTACATTTATGCACTACAATCATTTCCTGAAGTGTTCGCTGCAACCAAAACATCCTTAAACAACATGCAGTGTAATTCAATAACAGAGTAAAGGCTGCTCGGCTGTTTCTGGGCTTTTGAAAGAACAAATAAATAACCACGGAGAGAGAGAGTGTCCAAAAAGCTCTGAGAAGAAAGTGGGATATGACACTATATTCATACCCATGGTAAGTGCTGCTATTTTACATCCTGGATCACTATAGCTGTACAGCAAAGTTAGTGACAACGTATGGTGATTGAAACATGATGAGATAGTTTGACAACAAGTTTTTTCCTGTATTTCTGTTGATTCCTGGTTTGGGAAAAGGGAAAAACACTTGAGATTGTCCCGTTAGTTTTTAATGTTTACGTTCATTGTCTAACACCTTTAGAGTTGCGTTCAGGGCGGCCTTGGACTTTAGCATGCTAGCTGGACTAAGTTAAATGTAATTAATAAGCTCGAGACACATTCTAGTTTTAATTTTTTACTATTCTTGATTGTTAAAACACAAAACTAAAAAGTGTGCGGCTTCACTTTCTCACCTCTTAAGCAAATTTTATCTCTGCAAGCCCAAGAATTGGAGTGAGATTTGTTATTAGTTGGTGTTCACGGGGTTCCTACATGTCCTGAAAAAGTCTTAAATTCATTAAAATGTTGTATTCTGGTCTTAAATACATTACTCAAAGGTCTTAAATTTGTCAGGGCAGGATTTGTTAATGTTTTATTTTTTTTTATACTTTGTGGTACTTTTCGAGAAGGAGACTTAGAGTGAAAACTGTCTGACAAGCTGCTGATATCATTATCTGCATCCTGGCTAATCAGTCATTGTTTGCACTTTTACATACAGATACTCACCAATGAGCAACTTTGTGTTCAATAAACAGTCAGAAAGTAAAGTTGAATGATTCTCATTAAGTGTCACACACTATGATTTGGTTGTAATGCAGCAGGAACCTTCGACCATATTTATGTTTTTGGTCTTAAATTTCATTCAAAGTGGCATTAAAAAGGTCTTAAAAAGTCGGAAATTTGACTGAAACCTGCAGGTAATCGAGGGCAAAAAGTGCTGATGTGGACATCTCTACTGTCGTGCTAATTCTGTGCTGGTTCTTCTTATCGTGTTTCCTCCTGTAATCTTTACCTGTTGCATAACATTGACCTGTCGTGTCAAGTTCAGTCTGTGTTCCCACACTCATCAAGCCGGGCTCTCTCTCTCTCTCCTATATTTGTTTGTTGTTTGTCCTCATCACAGCAATTAATGTGTACGCAGCGGTTTTTTATCAGCACAGTAGTTCAGTGTTCGCAGTTATATAACGATGATAAACCGTCGGCAGCCATGTTGGCACCACTTGGCACCTGATGAAGTGTTTGATTATTCGTCGTTGAACATGTGAGTGCCAAAGCTGTTGCATAAAGCTCCTGAGCCTCCCGGCGAAATGAAAGAGTTTCGTCTGGTCTTAGCGAAGCAGCAAGGTCAGCAAAGAGTGTTTAGTCAGCTGTTTCTCTTCTGTGTTTCTCCATACGATGACATTTGCTCCATATAAGGGTCAATGATGTGCAATATTTCCTTCCATCATGAATTGAGTATTCCATCACATGCATTTCTTTATTCTATGAAACCTGTGTTATTTGAACACATCTTTAAACTATTAAAATATAACATGTTTTTTTGTGTTTTGGTTCCTCAAACCCCCAAAATGTCAGGTGGTGCAACCGTCCTGACAAGTATCCACAGTAATTAAACTCTAAAAATTGAATGTCAGTTATTGTTAATGGAAATTAAAAATACAGTGGCATTATTTTATGCTTGAACCTTTTTAAATAAAACATTCTTTGCAAATAAAAAGAATTTTAAAGCTGTTGAGAAATGTAAAAAACTTTTGTCCCGTAATTTNAAATACTGATAAAAAAGGTTTTTTCACTTCATTGGTGACTGGAACAATTTCCATGTCAGGTGGTACAACCAATGTAATAATGTGAAATGTTATTTTAACATCAAATTATTTATCTTATTCACAAATAAAAGAAATAAAACACACAAAATGAAAATGTATGAGTCACTACAGACACTTGAGAGATACTTGCCAATAATTTCACACAGAAAAAATAACAGGAACATATAAATATATTTTCATATATTTGGTTGAGCCACCTGACATTTTTGGGTGCTCAAGTTAAAAATACTAAAAAATAATGAACCTACAAACTTTGAAATGTTGGTCAACTACTGAAATCTGTTAGAAAACATAATTCTTCTCTCAGAAATATGTTTTTATCCATTTTCAAAGAACTTTTTAAAAATACGTATTTAGACCCTCTTTATGTCATTGACCCATATATGTTCCACTTTCACAGACCTGTGCTGACCTTACATTTTAAAAAAAATTCTCCAAAGCTCCAGATTTAACTTTTGCCATCACCAGGCTGTTGTTATAACTCTGCCTCTTTTTTACAGAATTTGTGAATGTTTGGTGCCAAATTTTGACCCAGGTTCTTCAGATTCCCGTAATGTTTCTCTGGTTCCTGGCTGTGTTTTGCTTATTTACTCACTTTAAACCCCCCCTGGCTGGATTTTGGTTTCCCCTCAGATGACTGCCTGACAGCCCACATTTTGTGCAATAAAGAGGAAACAAACAAAAAAATTCCTCGACAATGATGCAAGACGGTTGACTTCTCATAAGGTCCCTGATTCTAACACTTAAGCGCTTATTTCTTAACCTTAACTCTATTTGGATTTTCTAAAACCTCAGATTGTATAAAACAGTGGCTTGATTGGTCAACTGCCATGTTTATCATTTTAAAAGCTGGTTCACCTCCTGTGTTTCACGCCTGTGTTTTCTTTGAATGATTGAAAGGCGTCATTATCTACTGCTTTGTTTGGCACTCATGCTTTTAAAAATAAAAAAGCAGCTGAACTTGATCAGCTTGTTTAGTGCATGACGCAGTGTTACTTGGCGTACTGACGTCTGAATTAATCCAAAACCATTGAATCATTTTTGCATTTAAAGTCTTGATTTTAAACCTTTCCATTCACATCTAACAGCACCAACCCACACACAGTGTTTCGTTTATAAATGATGCAAGTGAACAGACTGGACTTTTATTCACTTTTACCCCAACACTAGTTTTTCAGACGTCACAGCACGTGTTTCTCAAGTTTCTATGATTTGCTCTGTTTGCAAACACTCAGCTCGTCCTGCAGTTTGTTTATTTAAAAAAAAAAAAATAGGGTTAATTGCACTGGATGCTCTTTCCAAGCTTGAACAGTTGCACTGCTATTAATCTAAAATCAGGATTTCTTTCTTTTTCAAACTTCAAGAATACCCATCTTACATTGCATGAAAAGTTCGAAGTAAAATAGCAAAATGGTGAAGTCTTTTGCCAAATCTGCCAATCAATACTGACATGTGCAGACAAGTAAATTGAATATTGAAAAGATTAGATAGGTTTTTTGTGGGAGTGAATTTGTTCTCTCTTTTGGTCTGAAAATAAATCCAGAGATCTGCCCTCAGGTTCTGCTGCAAATTTATCTTAATGTGAACATTGTTGCAAGAAATAACAGCCCATTAAAAAGTGTTAATGCTACAATTTCCAGTTTAAAGTCCAGTGGCTGTGATTGAATAATATTAACCAGTTCATGAATGAACTTTTTGGGTTGGAAGCAAAACTGAAAACGTTAAAATACTGTTTCTATTGGGAAAACAATTCTGTATGTTTCAAATCTGTCACTGACCATGTCCACATGTGGCCGGGAAACTGCTTATACTTTTATACATTGAGACCTGTAATCCACACGAAACCGCATTTTACTTCTTTGAAAACAATCTTTTCTGAAAAACTCCGGTTTCATAGTTTCGTATATGGGTCAATGACGTGTCGTCCCCGTTTTTGTGTCCGAGTGCAATATTTCCCTCCATCATGAATTGAGTATTTCATCACATGTATTTCTTTATTCTATGAAACCTGTGTTATTTGAACACATCTTTAAACTATTAAAATAAAGTAAAAAAGTGTTAAAATTTTAACAGTCTATGATACAGATATCAACCAATGAGCAACTTTATGTTCAATAAACAGTCAAAAAATAAAGTTGAATGAGTCTCATGAAGTGACACACGCTATGATTTGGTTGTTACTAAGCAGGACTTCCCAAACTATCAACCATATTTATGTGTTTTTGGTCTTCAATTTCTTTCAAAAAGGTCTTAAATTTGCCTTGCTAAAACCTGCAGGTACCCTGGAAACCAAGACCTTCAAAGTCTGGTCTTGAATAAATGATGTTTGTTTTTGAAAATGCCCGGCTTCATGTGGATAAGGCCACTAATTACTGCTACAGCAGAGTGTTTCTGTATCATTAAAGCACTGCTCTGACTTATGCACTTGTATGAAAGTTGGCATGTAAAGACGTTTATATTTCTAAAGTTGTGACGTAACTAAATGACGCCCTCTCTTTTCTCTTTTCTCCTTCAGTATCTGTGAGGACCAAGCAGAGCAGCCAAACATCTTCCAGGTAGAGGAGCAGCACTCTCTGCGGGAGGTGATTACAGAGGAGACCCTGAAGAGCTCCACCTGCTCCTGCTACTCCATCCCGTGCTCCATGGCGCCCTGCGTCGCCAACAAGGCCCGGGCTGGCAGCGCTGAATCCGACTCTGGACTCAGCTCCTCCTAAAAAAAAAAAAAGCCCAAACTCCTCCCACCTTTTAATGGACCATACACTCTCAACTGGACCAAGGTGACGGAGCGGAGGAGGATTATCCTTCACAAAAACATGAACTGACAGAAATGTTTGGTGTCTGTAATCCAACACGGATAAGAAACGCGTCATTTCCACTCCACTGTACACGGTTTCTGTGATGAATCTATGCACACTGTGGAAAGACAAGGATGTTTTGCCAAGCCATTAAGGCAGCCATATACTTTGATATTTTCCTTTTTTGTGACGCCATAGGAAAGTTAGTAACTCAAACAGGCTTTAAACTTGATCCTAAAGTGGCAAATGATGTTTATGTTGCCAGTATATTGCGATGCTTGGAGGTTTAAGTGCTGAGATATAAAGCGTATTTTACTTTCTTGATGAAAAAGCTCATTTGCAGGCTGGGATTATGCTGTTTTATCTTGTGCATGTAACCATAACCTCAGTGTTATATTCATCATCTGAAACAGCAGTGAGTATAGATCCTCATTGTGTATTAAGTTATAAAACGCAGAAGTGGTTTAAGTTTGCATGCTCTGCTTTGAACGAGACGATTTTCATGCTGGTGCGTGTGGTAACGAATGAATACTCATCTTTCAAACTTGAAACTCTCGATGGAAAAACTTCAAAGACTTAAATCGTGGTTTTCAAACTGGATGTACTTTATTCTTTTTGTGCTTTCTTCACTTGTTTGGTGAAAGAGCAGAGGAATGTTTTGATTTGCTTCAGCGCACAAGCATACCACAGCCTTAAGGTGGGAAAAAAAAAGCAGGTCTGTTTCTTGAATCTTTTTGTTTTGTTGTTTTCTTCAGAATCACTAGTACCTCACTGTGTGTTTCCTGAAATGTTCCTGATCAGGGGAGTTTGTACAGAATGAACAAATGCACTTCTTTTCCATAAAAAACACATTTCCTGTCACAATCCCACACTTCCATCAGAATAATGCAATAGTAATTCCACATCCTGGACTTGTTTTTAATTTTCTCTGTGTATCATTCAGGTTCCTCAGACTAAGAAGAGTATAAGTGGCAGCGTAAATAAAATCAAAAAACTGTTTGTTCATTGATCCATGGCTTTTTTTTCAGACACTGTTCTCAGATCCCACCATCTTTTATCATATGATCCCCACAAACCAGGGATGCACAGTATTGGATTTTGTGCTGATGTCTTACAACTCATTTGGCCATTTACCAATATATTTTTATGGTTATCAGGCTTTGAAATGGTTTGTGGAAAGAAAATGAAAACCAGAAACTATTTATTTTTTTAATGTCCCAAAGCAAAAGCAGTACAAATATTTATCCTTTCATTTAAGCACGGTCAAGGCATTATTATGGGAGCTCATTTCTGCTCACTGAAGAAAACAAAATGCAATGTTGGCTATTTATCAAGTGGAACTTTTGAGTTTAAAAATTAAAATTCTGGAATAAAAAGACAAAACTTAAGTTAATGAAGTCAAAATTATAGGAAAAAAGTTAAAAATCTGAGTTAAAAAAGTCAACTTTTATAATCAAAAGCCATAAAATGTTGTATTTTTATCTAATTATTTCTTATTTTTATCATAAAAGTTTGACTCAATATGGACAAAAGCAAAATAACTGAAGAAAAAACAGCAAAGAATTTTTTTTTCTTTTTTCAATTTTTAACTGGTAGAAATTTGCTCCTATACATTATTTATTTATGCATTATAGAAAGTTTTCACTTCTAATAGAAGAGGAGTGTCTTAAATGAATGCATGGGTGATGAAGTTTGCTTTGTGGTCTTTGAGGATCTTTGGGTTTTTCTGAAGGAAATACTCATCATTCTCATCTATGGTCTGGAAAGTCAGAGCAGAGTTCATAACAATAGGAAAAAAAAAAATACAGATAAGAGCAATATATTCAGATCCTGCATAAAATTAGAACACAATACGTTTCAGTCATGTCACTTGTGTAAAAAAGTGCTTTTCCTGGAGTTTCAACACACAAAAAGTTACCTTCAATTGTCAGATCCACGATTCCAGTGACCTGTACCTCACAAGTAGCAAACACAAATCTAGACCTGTTATACAAGTATATACACACACCCACTTGTGAATGAATAGACACACACGCATATTCATTTTCCACTTTATGGATGACATTTTTAAGCTCAGTCTGATCATTTCTAGGTGAGGTGATTGCAGTTGTTGGCAGCTGTGAAGCTCTGGGAAGTTGGAGCCATCAGAAAGCGGTGACCTTACACCTTGATGGAGACGATGGGTGAGTTAAACTTTCAGCGTAAAGTCTCATAGATTCAAACCACGGTGTTAAAATATAACAGGGTGCAGTGTTTCTTTCTTGATGCATTTCCCAAAATATTAACTTTTGTTTGTTATTCCATGACAGGAGCACGAGGAACACTTATAATCACTGTACTTTTGAAAAAATAATCTTCTGATTGCTATGCAGGGTGTTACAACCGGAGCGAGGGCCAGTGATTCCTATGAGCAACCACACCTTCGCCTTGGGCTTGGTTTTCACCACACACTGCAGGATTAGAAAACACTGAGCACGTACCAACACGTTGCTCTATTTTCAATCTTCAAATGTAAGAAAGGGAGTTTACTGATACACTTGTGGAAACACACAAAGGCACTATCAATTTGAGATTCAAGGGATGAATATCATTTTTGAATAGGATTAGGGGAGAGTGGGGTAAGATGACCCACCCCCTGTATCTCGGCAAGGAAACACATTTTTTTGTCATATAACCATTAATTCTACAAGCACTCTTCATTTTGCTGTCCAAATGTGGCAAGTCTGTTTTCTTTTCTGAATAATTTCTTGCATTCCAGCTATAATGCCTATTGTGTGAAAACAAATCATGTAAATGTTTGAAATATGACCACAATCTCTTTTACACACACTTTGTTATTGCGCTTTTATAGGAATTTTATCCCTGTGTGCTATAACTCTAAAAATGCTTCTTTCATGTTTTTCTCAGGTGGAATCTTTAATGCTTTACCTTTGTTGTTCTTGTTTTTTTTATCTCGAACCATTGGCTGTTTTTATTTCAATGATGTTTTATTTCCTTTTTCCTTTTTTATTTTTATTACAATAGAGTTTAATTTTTTAAAATGTTTTTTTAAATTTATTTTTGAGATGTGTGGTTTTCTTTGAAGTTTTTGTTTTATTTTTATGATGCTTCAGTTCCCTGTTTTGTTTTATTTTCTATAAACCATTTTTGTTTCATTGTTATTGTTTTATTTTACTTTTACCTCTTTAATTGTTTCATTTCTATAATTCTTTTTTTTTATTTATTTTATTTTTAAAATGTTTTATTTTTTATTACCTTTTCTTTCCTCTGTAACTTCTTTCACGTTTCATTTTTGTGGTTTCCCTGTTTGCCTTTTTTATTGTCTTTTTTCTATGTTGTTTCATTTCATTTTTACCCTTTTTATTGATTTATTTGTACCATGTTTTATTTTCTATTTACCTTCTTTTATGTCTGTAATGTTTTACTTTCTTTTTCATCTTTTATGGGTTTTTTATAATATGTTTTATTTTCTTTTTACCATTTTTATTGTTTTATTATTCTGATGCTTTATTTTCCTTTTTACCTTATTGTTTCGCTTCCTTCTGCTGTTTTTTATGGTTTTAATCTTGTTCTCAGACATTCCCTTTTATTTCTTTTTCTTTTTTGTTTATTTTAATGTCGTAAAACACTGTTAACCTTGTTGCTGATAAAGGTTTTTCAATTTAATGATGTAGATGCTGAGTCAATCAGTTGTTGTGCGCAGGCGCCCTCTGCTGTAAAATAAAACAAAGTACAATGACTTTGCTTTTTTCCGTTGCGTTTTAAAAGAAAAACGTTATTTAATCTCTGTTGAAAGTTGAAAGTCAAACTGAATATTCTTTAAAATAAAAACAAAGACGTTTTAACAATCTACGTTTCGAATTTCAGGATACAAACTACGCAAAATACCGTTATAAAAATAGCTTCATGTTTCACTGGGAGTTGTAGTTCTTTGGCTTGGTTTCTGAATGCGTTTGTGAAGTAGAGGACTTCATTTCCCATGATTCCGCAGCGCTCGCTTAAGCCACAAGCAGGTGCACGCCCACGCTGAATAAACCCATCGACTGTAATCCTCACTGTACACAGCGGGATCCTCTGCGGCTGTTTTCTCTGATTCACTTCAAGTTTGTGTGAAATAAAGCGATAAAAATGGACAATTCCGGGAAAGAGAAGGAGGCGATTCAGCTGATGGCGGACGCTGATAAAAAAGTGAAGTCGTCTGGCTCGTTTTTGGGAGGGATGTTTGGAGGGTAAGACAGCACTGCACCAAAGAACAAACAGCAGCAGCACGAAGCATGAAGTGACAGCAGCAAAGTTGGCACCAAGCCTGCTTCTCTTTTTACACAATACACTGATTATATGTTAAACAGAGAATCACTATTGTCAGTATTGGTGAGTGTAACAACTGTATCTGTCCTTTAGTGACATAATTCATCTGTGACAGTGTAGCCATGAAGCTATTACTGTCCCTAAACAAACATCACTGCTCCACCTGCAGAGTACGCACTTACCTGAGCAAATATCTGTGTTTTTTTTAGTTTACTCACATTATTTTTTATTATATTATCCTGTTGATTTGTCCTGGTCTTTTTTAATTCTCTTTCCACACCAGTGTTTGCTGTCACATCCTCCTCAGGGTGGTGCTTTAAAGTCTAATCTCCATGGCAATAACAGTGGAAAAACTGCTTCTATCAGCACCATTAATAACATTTGGCTGCATTTGGGTCAATGACAAAAAAAGTTCTTTGAAAATGGATAAAAAACATATTTCTGAGTGAAGAATTAAATTTTCTAACAGATTTCAGTAGTTGACCAACATTTCAAACATCTTAGGTTCATTATTTTTTAGTATTTTTAATTTGAGCACCCAAAAATGTCAGGTGGCGCAACCAAATATATGAAAATATATTTATATGTTCCTGTTATTTTTTCTGTGTGAAATTATTGGCAAGTATCTCTCAAGTGTCTGTAGTGACTCATACATTTTCATTTTGTGTGTTTCATTTCTTTTATTTGTGAATAAGATAAATAATTTGATGTTAAAATAACATTTCACATTATTACATTGGTTGTACCACCTGACATGGAAATTGTTCCAGTCACCAATGAAGTGAAAAAACCTTTTTTATCAGTATTGCAGAGAAATCTACAAACTTTTCCACTTGGTCACAAATGTCATTTGGGCTCCTCTGGCTGATGCAGTTTCCTGTTTCCTGTTTTATTCTCTTCACTTTAAAATAAAAGTCTAATGTTACGGTTGCACCACCCTGACATTTGACAAGGTGGAAATTACAGGACAAAAGTTTTTTACATTTCTCAACAGCTTTTAAATCATTTTTATTTGCAAAGAATGTTTTATTTAAAAAGGTTCAAGCATAAAATAATGCCACTGTATTTTTAATTTCCATTTACAATAACTGACATTCAATTTTTAGAGTTTAATTACTGTGGATACTTGTCAGGTGCCAACGTGGTGGACTGTAAAACCCCCAAACTCCTTGGTTTTGTGTTTTTTTCATGTTATATTTTAATAGTTTAAAGATGTGTTCAAATAACACAGGTTTCATAGAATAAAGAAATACATGTGATGAAATACTCAATTCATGATGGAAGGAAATATTGCACTCTGACACAAAAAAAGGGACGTCACGTCATTGACCCAGGCTGGGCAAGTAAATGCAAATTAGATTAAATATCAATATGTCCTGCTGCAATATTCTAATCAAGAAATATTCCAATTTTTTTGCAGAAGATGTTTCATCCTCTACAACCCTGAACTCAACCCTGCTCATCTATAATGATCATTTTCTAAAAACCCAAAAAGAGGAACCCTTACTTGGCACAAATACCCAAAGATACTCAAAGACAACAAAGTAGCTTCATGACCCATATGTTTATTTAAACACTCCTTTTTTATTTTCTATAATGTAATCTTAAATAATGTAAAGAAGCCCATGTCTGCGAGTAACAAAAATTAATCATCATTTAGACTTTGATATGAGCTTTAAATTGTATCTTTTTAACTCAGAATTTTGATAATTATCTTGAAAAATTCTCCTTTTTATTTCAAAATTTGACTTTTCGTCTCATGTTGTCTGACTTTATCTAACAACGTTGACTTGATTATTATCTTAAAATATTGACTTTTTCCCCTCATAATTTTGACTCTAGGATCTCAAGATGTGATTTCATTATCTCACTTTTCTGATTTTTATCCAGAAAATATTGCCTTTTTTGTGATTTGCTGTTTTTTAATATATATATTTTTAAGCAAGGTTCACATCACAAAACAGACATATTTCCTCACTTCACCCATTAACCCAACCCCAAGATGTTTTTTTTTATGACCCAAATAATACAAATGTGCATGAAAAGAAGACAATAAATAAATAAGTAAAATAAAAGAGCCAGTTTGCCTAAAACTGCATTTGTAAGAGGAACAATCAAAGCAGTGAATTGCGGCAAAAACTGAAAAAAGTGGCAATAAAAATAATTTAAAGACAGCAAAATGGTCAAAAAGCTGCAAAAATGGGTTTATAGGGGAAAATTTGGGAAGAAAACTTGATAAATAGTCAGAAAGTTGCAAGAAAGTTTATTGATCTCATGTGGTGTTCTTTTTTTCTGAGACACTGAATTTTGTTTTTTTCATTATCTGTAAGCCAAAATCATCAATCTGTCGAGATATAAAGGCTTGAAATAATTCACTGTAGAATGAGTTCATGTAATATCTGGGTTTCAGCTCCTGAAATGAAAAATATTTGTGGTAAGAGCCACTAAACATATTGGCAAACCATAAGCTGCTTTTAGATCCAGACCTTACAGGATTACATCTGACCTTGGGGAATTGATCAATATGTCACAGTTTGAAGTGAATAAACACACATCGCCGTATTATATCAAAGATTGTATCAGTAAAGAGAGGAAAGACTGTCAGAGTCGTCTCCTGATACTAAAAGCCTGCAGTGAATCCGTCTCTTCTCCAAAGCTTTGTCCTTTCTGACCCCCAGATGTTCACAGGCGACAGTTCTTAAGCGTGATAACCCTCGGAGGCTTTATACTGGTAATTCTGAGGCCGAGCGAGCTGTGAAGTAATCCCCTGTCAGGATTGAATTGACAGAATATTATTACAACGACAAGAAGCTCCCCAGGGTCCACTTCATGTCATGGAGGAGGGGAAATCTATGGTTCCTGTGACGAGGTCTTTACCGATGACTGTATATAGAATGGACAGCGTGTTTCCGCCTGTCACCGTTCTACGATTTTGAAGCCAAAAAACCCCGTTTCTCTAGCCGCCATTGTGCAGCCAGAGTCTGCGCAGTAGAGAATTTCCGGTGGAGCAGAGTAAAAAAGAGAAATAAAAATATTTATTTCTTCTTCTTCAGAAGGTTTAGTCTCCTTTTGGCTCTTTCCCGAAGTTTCTTATATCCCCGATAAAAACTACTCACGAACGGCAGCTGTCAACTATCGTAAAACGAAACTTATATCGCGTTTTTTAACGTCCAATAACTAATGAGAAACTAACTTCTCAGTAAAAAAAACACCTGAACACCATGCAGCCAGATGACATCATCATACTACCTTAGCGTAAAGATGAGAGAAACGTTTCTATGAGGTATCGTAATTTTTTTAAGTTTTCCCGGCTCATAGCTGGAATACATGGGGAGGCGGGGCTTATGACCTATACTGCAGCCAGACACCAGGGGGCGGGGCTTATGACCTATACTGCAGCCAGACACCAGGGGGCGGGGCATCTGCTGGAGGCTTCAGTTTGAGCCGAACGTCGTTACGTCCACTCATTATACAGTCTATGGCTCAGCATCTCATTCAGAATCAGAGGATGGCTGAACAATTTACAAAAAGAACCCAATTGTGATTATTAATTCCTTTATGACAATTGCTTTTTTTTGTGTGATTATTCCTAGTTTCCCATCTTCTCTGTTTTTAAACAAACACATTGTCGAACATGAACAGTTACATTAATTACAGCACAACAACAACAACCCACTACCACTACAACTGGGACTGATTTTTCTACATTTTAACCTCTTTTCACTTCGTTTTTGCCACTTTTGGACCAATTTTTTAAAACCTTCTCACTATTTTCCAGCTTCACTCCCAATTTTCTTGCAAGTTTTTGTCATTTTTACCATTTTTTTGACATTTTATACTCTTTTTCTTGCAACAAGCCGACTATTTTCTAAGTTGAATCCCAACATCTTGCCATTTTTGTTGGCTTGGGCCATTTTTACCACTTTTCTTCACTTTTTACACCATTTTCACTACTTTCTGAATTTCTTTTTAAGTTTCCTCCAAAATTTTCTTGCCTAGTTTTGTAGCTTTTTGGTCATTTTAGTCATTTTTCACCCTTTTTTGCTACTTTAACACTATATTCTTCCACTATTTGATTATTTACAGGTTTTATCCCAATTTGAATACCAAGTTTTGTTGCTCTTTGGCAATTTTCACCACCTCAAACTAAGTTTTATTGCTACTCTTTGCTGTTTTTGCCTCTTTTTACCACTTAAATTGTGTCTTTTGTAAAGGTAGTTTTTAACAGTTTGTCTCTTTGGTTGAGTAACTCTGGTGTAGAACAGAAAACATCTGCTGCAAAAAATTTAGCTGATATTCTGACACATTTCAGGTTGAAGAAATATTGCACTGTCTGTGATTAGAATATTTTAACAGGTCATATTGTGAATTAATCTTATATGTGATTAATTACCCAGCCCTGATTGAGAGATACTTCAACTTGGCAGGTTAACGCTGCATCACAGAAATGATCAGATAAAAATACGTGACGCTTTTTTTTCTCTTGACTGTTTTTCTGCTCTGTTTTTTTCAGAGGACCTCACAAAGTGGAGGAAGCGTGTGAGATGTACTGCCGAGCAGCCAACATGTTCAAGATGGCCAAGAACTGGAGCGGTGTGCTCACTTTTTTTTAAATGTATCTCATGTATGATCCATTTTATTAGAAAGTGTAAAGCTGATTTTGTTTCCTCTTTCTTCAGCTGCTGGAGGAGCGTTTTGCAAAGCAGCTCGTCTCCACATGCAGCTGCAGAACAAACACGACTGTGCCACCAGTTTCATTGATGCGGGGAATGCTTACAAGAAGTCCGACCCTAACGGTGAGACGACTCGAAAACTCTGCATTTCACCTCCTTTTTCTGTGAATACTACCAATATCTTTTCCATGTAACTTCAGCTTTGTGTGTGACAGATGTCTTTGTTTTATGGGTTAAAGAAAAGAGTCTTTACTGGTGATTTTGATCAGTGACTGTATATAGAATGGACAGCGTGCTTCCGCCTGTCACCGTTCTACGTTTTTGAAGCCAAAAAACCCCGTTTCTCTAGCCGCCATTGTGCAGCCAGAGTCTGCGCAGTAGAGAATTTCCAGTGGAGCCAAGTAAAAAAGAGAAATAAAAATATTTATTTCTTCTTCTTCAGAAGGTTTAGTCTCCTTTTGGCTCTTCCCGAAGTTTCTTATATCCCCGGTAAAAACTACTCACGAACGGCAGCTGTCAACTATCGTAAAATGAAACTTATATCGCGGTTTTTAACGTCCAATAACTAATGAGAAACTAACTTCTCAGGAAAAAAAACACCTGAACACCATGCGGCTAGATGACATCATCATACTACCTTAGCGTAAAGATGAGAGAAACGTTTCAACGAGGTATCGTAATTTTTTTAAGTTTTCCCGGCTCATATCTGGAATACATGGGGAGGCGGGGCTTATGACCTATACTGCAGCCAGACACCAGGGGGCGGGGCTTATGACCTATACTGCAGCCAGACACCAGGGGGCGGGGCTTATGACCTATACTGCAGCCAGACACCAGGGGGCGGGGCATCTGCTGGAGGCTTCAGTTTGAGCAGAACGTCGTGACGTCCACTCACTATACAGTCTATGATTTTGATCTGTTTCATACAAAATTAACTGCATGAAACAAACACCTCAGTTCTTTCCTTTTCTTAAAACCAGCAAAACTCAGGATGAAATATTTGATGGTTTATGTTATATTTTCACATTTTAGAGGTTTGGCATTATGCTTTTTTTCCCCTCTTCCTCCCTTCTGTACTCTCTTTCTCATCTAATGAAACGTGGAACTTTGCCTTTTTTGTTTTTCTTGGACGGGAGGAGACTGGAATGAAATTTTGTGCCTCTAAAACATGCGTAATGACAAACAAAGAAACCTTGAAACCTTCGCTAAAAGTAATGATGTTGATGGATTGAATCATTTCTTACCATCCTCAGTAATAAATCATAAAATATTTCATCCTGAATTTTTCTGGGTCATCCTTTAATAACAAAGCTTTTCTCCAGTTTGGGGCTCTGTGTCAAAGTCTGTTCGGTTTGAACAAACTAACTTTATCTTTTACTGTTCCTCCTCTTTCCTTTATGCTTTCAAAAGAGGCAATCAAGTGTTTAAACGCTGCCATCGATATATACACAGACATGGTAAGATGACAGAGAAAGAGTCATTATTTCCACCAAGACGCCTCTTCCTGCTCTCTTCACTCTCCCAGATTTACCTTCTTCTTTCATATCACTCTGTTCATAAAACCCCAGTTTGTTTGCTTGTCTGTGATACTTTAAACAAGCTGGTCATTCCTTTATCTTTTTAGCAAAGATTAATTTCAGAACCTTGTAAACGTGCAGCTTGTTACACAAAGTTTTCATTGACTTAAGAAGCGTTTGTGGAAAGATCCAGTTAGTAAAGATTTCTCTTCCTCCTCCAGGGAAGATTCACAATCGCAGCCAAACACCACATCAGTATCGCAGAGATCTACGAAGCCGAGCTGGTGGATATAGAAAAGGTAAAATTATTCAACTACAACCATTAAACAATACTAATTATGATGCATTTTGAAGAAGTGCAAGTTATTTTCTCTGTGTTTTATAAAGGCTATTGCACATTATGAACAAGCAGCAGATTACTACAAAGGAGAAGAGTCCAACAGGTACGGTGATATTTCTGCTCCTAAACTGAAAAATATAGTTTTATAACAGTGACGCAAATATAACAACATATTTCAGTGAAAACAGCTGTTTTTATAACTTCTCATCTCCTTAAATTAACTTTCAATGTCCTCATTTTGACTTTTGATGAAAAACTTTCGATTCTTACTTTGACTTATAATCCATACTTGGGATTTTTTCAAATCTTTTTTTTTAATTCTTTGAAACCTCCTTATTTTAAAATTCCAAGCTATAATTCTGCATTTTTATCTCTTTAATTTGACACTCTGCCCATACTTTTGACTTTTTATCGCCACATTATGACTTTAAGTTTCCGTATTTTAACTTTTAATCTCTTTATTTTGACCCATTTTCTTTGAATTTGAAATTTGTAATGTCCTTTTTTGGCTTTTAAACCGTATTTGTGACTTTTTAACTATTATTTTTGACCTTGAAACCTCCCTATTTTGAATTTTATACTCCTTACTTTAAAACTTTAACCCATGGTTATGTATTTTTATCACTTAAGGTCCACATTCTATCCATACTTTTGACTTTTTCTTTACTTCTAAGTTTGAGTTTCATGTTGCTGCTGCTGTAGTTTAACACCACAATAGGATTTAGTTCAACATAACGTCTAAAGAGCATTAACAGTCATTGTTAATACCATTAGTGACACCTGTGCTTCTCATACTACTACACGTCAAACTACACACGCTCTTTAAACTCAAAGTTCACAGTCAGATAAAACACAAACTGTGTTGTTTTTCTTTTCTGTGTCATTCCCAGTTCTGCCAACAAGTGTCTGCTGAAGGTGGGAGCTTACTGTGCTCAGTTAGAGCAGTACCAGAAGGCCATCGAGATCTATGAGCAGGTTTGTTCTGTCTCTTTGTGATTTTTTTTCAATACTAACTTCATGATTCTGATTTTCTGACACAGTGATTGTGATTCCTCCAGGTCGGAGCGAACACCATGGACAACCCGTTGTTGAAATACAGTGCGAAAGAATATTTCTTTAAAGCCTCCCTCTGTCATTTCATCGTGGATGAGCTCAATGCAAAGGTGAATTTATGCTTCATCACAGTTTTAGAGTTTGTAAATCAGTGGAGATGAGGTATTTTGACACGTTGTGTCTCCACAGATTGCTGTTGAAAAATATGAGGAGATGTTCCCAGCTTTCTCCGACTCTCGAGAATGCAAACTGTTGAAGGTAACGCAGCTCTGAAAACTCTGAGGAACCTGACGTCTTACTTTCTCCTCTCAGTCTGCTCAGTGTCTGTGAGTAACTCATGTCTCTCTCTGTCTGAACAGAAACTTCTGGAAGCTCATGAGGAACAGAACAGCGAGGCTTTCACAGAGGCAGTAAGTTTGAAATATGTAGGAAAGTTTTAAAACAAGAGCAGAGGCGTCCCTCAGCGACTGCTTCTCTAGTTTGTTGGATCCCTCGTGTTTTCGGGAAAGGCAGCAGCTGGTCCCCGGGTGTTTTCTCTCTTATAGGGCTCAGTGTTTACACGGCACTACGGAAAAATGTACAACTTTTTTGTAGATCAAGGCTTTCTCAAGGTGAGACTAGAAGAAAGTCTGCTTTTGTTCTAAATCCCTGACTTTGCAATTCTCAACTTAGAGGACGGTTAAAGTGTTTTGATTCAACAGACAAATGGTACAAGCTTCATCGAAGGTGCAAATCCAGATTCCAATAAAGTCAGGACATTATGTAAAGTGTAGTCACATTTAACCTATACTCACTTAAATTATCTATAAAGCCAAAATATGTTTTTTTGTAAAAATGTACCCATTTACTCATACATCACCGTTCCTTTAAGGACACTCATTGTTTAAGCTTTGGTAGGCAGGTCAGTCTCTTAGCTGCACTCTTCTACTACGGAGCCACGCTGTTGTAACAGGAGCAGAATGTGTCTTGGTTTCATTGTCTTGCTGAAATAATCAGGGACGTCCCTGAAAAAGACAAAGTGTCTTGGATGGCAGCAGATGTTGCTCCAAAACCTGTTTGTACCTTTCAGCGTTAATGCTGCCTTCACAGATACTGGGACAGTTACCCATGATGCCATGGGCACTAACACACCCCCATACCATCACAGATGCTGCTTTTGAACTTTGAGCTGAGAACAATCCGGATTGTTCTTTTCCTCTTTGGCCCTGAGGACACCACGTCCATGATTTCCAAAAAGAGTTTAAATGTGGACTCTCAGATGAGCTCGGACCCAGAGAAGCCGGCGGCGGCGGCGTTTGTGTGTGTTGTTGATGTCTGACTTTGTCTTTGCATGGTAGAGTTTGAACTGTCGCTTGTAGATGTAGTGATGAACTGTGTTAACTGACAATGGTTTTCTGAAGTGTTCCTGAGCCCACGTGCTAATATCCTTTACACAATGATGTGGGTTTTTAATGCAGCGCCGCCTGAGGGGTCAAAGGTCACGGCCTTTCAATGTTGGTTTTGGGCCTTGCTGCTTACGTGCAGAGATTTCTCCAGATTCTCTGAATCTTTTGATGATATTATGGTCTGTAGATGATGAAATCCATCAATTCCTGCAGTTGGACAAAGTTGAGAAACATTGTTCTTAAACTGTTGGACTATTTGCTCACGCAGTTGTTGACAAAGTGGTGAACCTGGCTCCATCTTTGCTTGTGAAGGACTGAGCCTTTTGGGGATGATGCTCCTTTTATACCCAATCATGACACTCACCTGTTTAAATGAACCTGTTCACCTGTGGAATGATCCAAACAGTATTTTAGAAACGTGTTACAGGCATTAAATTCAAAATGAGTGAATATTTGCCAGAAACAATCAAGTTTATCAGTTGGAACCATAAATATATGTGTATTTGATTAAATATAGATTCAATAGAATTTGCAAAGCTCAAACCAAAAGAGCAGAACCTGAAAGTGTAATCCTGGTGTGTTGTATTTCTGTTTCTTCACCTGCAGGTAAAAGAGTTTGATTCGATCTCACGCCTCGACCAGTGGCACACGACCCTCCTGCTGCGTATCAAAAAGACCATCCAGGGTGATGAAGGGGATCTGAAATGAAAGAAACCAGGAGGGAACCTGCAGCACGGAGGGACAAATCCATCACGCATGCTTTCTTACACACACACACACACACACACACACACACACACACACACACTCGCTGCACTGTGTATAGCATCTGGAGAGGAGCCACTGCTGATTACTCATCATTTATCACTGCTTCACTGTCAGATCACTATCTTTGCTTTCCTTACGAGCAAATCTGAATCCAGTCTGAATGTAAATCCTCTCGCCCTCACCTCTTGCCTAGAGGACTGC